>WJEZ01000148.1:0-42440 GCA_009869925.1 Thalassaphorura encarpata
AATTTTGCCAACGAGCGTTCATTCTCCCTCCGTAAACGAGAACAACACCCGCCAGGGTCAAGATCTTCGGTGGAAATTGAACTTTTCATTCGAAAAAAAGAAAAGAATAATCCATTCGCTCATTACGCTAGTTTGAACAATTTGATTCTTGGGACTGGAATTGGAACTAGGATTAAAACCAAAACACTTCTTACACTTGCCAACAATGGTTTCTCTTCTTTGTCTCCCATTGAAATGGATGGAGCTCACTGGGGAGGACCAGATGAACCCTTGGTCAAGCTAGAGGTAGGAGCAATGGTCAATATTACAATTCTCGGAGATGCTGGAACCAGAAAACTTTTCGTGTGTCCAACTTATGCAAGAAACAAATCCCTGATTGTCGCTTGCAACGAAGGATCTCAGAGTTACCTCGCAGATGATATTCGGTTTGAAGAATGGTGTGGATGTCTATGGGATGGCTATGACTTTGCAGTTGAGAAAGAATTTGTTTGCTCTGGATTTCACAGAATTAAGCTCGTTGACAGAGTATTGTGGCCTATTGAAGAGCCAACGAAATCAAGGCCGCTCGATGCTATTGACAAAGAAGTCGAATGCCTGTTCGTGGATCGAGGAGAATATGCCAGAGTTCGAGTCGGTGATTTGCGAAGGCTTAACCCAGAAATAACAATTTTACCTGCACAAGGCGCTTTGGCAGAATGGGTGTGTGACGAAGGTAAGGTTTTGAATGCATAATTTTGAAAAGATAGAAAAAATACAAATTTTATCTGCATTGATAGGATACGCTTGGACCAAGCAAGACTGGGAAGCATTTCTTGCATACGCATTGCCTGAGGAAGTTCAAGGGAAAACATTACCTCATCAATCTAATTTCAGAGCCAAGGTTCTAGAAGTGAAAAAAGACAAATGTGGTCGATCAGAATTTAAGATGAATCTTTGTATGGACAATAGGGTGAATAATACGGAAGAAATTCCGTTACATCCTCAACTCCGATTTTGGGAGAAAACTGATTATAAATTGACTGGAATCAGTGACACATAATTTTATATTTGAGTTCACGATATGAAAATAACTTTGCTGAGTTTTTCAACATTTTATGTAATTTTTAAGAAAGTTTGTCTGAAATAGCATCAGATATCTCATATTTAAGGTGTCCAGAGAGTGATTAACTTATTTAATGAATTGAAACTTTATTAATACAAAATATTTATTAATATGTGAGATGAATTTGTCTTCTTTGAGATTTGTTTCTATTAGTCATTTTAACAAGTGGGTGAACGGTGAACTAGACTGTTTTAGAAAAATATAAGGTAGTTTTAGGTTCTAATTAGAAATTTTGTTTCTTTTAAGTACTTGGCTAGTTGTTTTATAATTGTCATCGTAGGAAATTTTATAAACGTGAAATCCCGAGTAAATCATGGATTCGTACATAAAGTCTGTTCTGTTGTTCATTTATTTCTTTTCTATCAAAATGGCATATAGTTTGGGCTGAGCAATATTTCTACAGTCTGGAAAGAAACATTTTGGGTTGTATTTCTGGAGTTAAGGACGGACACTAATGGATTTATACGATCGGGCATTGTTTGAATACAAAAACAATACGCGTGTTGAAACTTGAGTACAAACGAAGACAGGTCGACGATCATCGGCATAGACTCGGCATTCGGAAAGACTTAATTCATATAAAGTAATGACCGTATACAATCATCAAACTTAATCGAAAACCGCAACCAACGTCCGGTGATTAGAATTTTTATACGTCCTAATTTTTATTACTTCGTCAATCCATCCCAGGAATTGGACAGCCGGAGTTCTGTTACTATTCACCAACTGTTGAGTGTTAAAAAATGGAGGCAATGGAGGAGGAAGAAGTTTACGTCCCAAAGAAAAAGCCTCAAATCCTTGCATCCCTAGCTGGTATTTCTTAAGCTCTTGATTTTGACTAAATTTGCAAGTTCAGTTTATGAACTTGACCCTCTGTTATTTTCAGCAATTATTGGGGCATTTGCACTTGGGACAGTTCTGGGATGGTCATCACCAGTTTTTCCAAATATGGATACGATCCCACTTCAATTGAGCAACGATGAAAAATCATGGATAGCTGCAGTCGCACTCGTAACTAAAACATTATTACAAAAATAATTGAATGGATTTTAAAGAATTATGTAATTTGTTCAGCTTGGTGCAGCCATTGGTTCTCCGTTCGCCGGTTTATGCGTTGAAGTGTTCGGAAGAAAATTCACAATTCTACTCGTGTCCCTTCCCTTCTGTTTCGGATGGCTTCTAATTTCACTTTCGGCGGACCGACTCCTCATTTTCGTGGGACGATTTATCACAGGTTTAGATTAATTAAATTTAATTAATTACGAATCATATGATCGAATGCAATAATTTATATCACACAAAGGATTCTGTGGAGGAACTATGGCCCTTGTTATTCCAATTTACATCAGCGAAGTATCCCAAGGAAGTATTGGAGCTAGACTTTCAGACGGAGTTCCACTTGCAATTACAGGCGGCATCCTTTTTTCGTAAATTTTGAATTCTTTTGTACACTTTGACATTTGATTTGAAAATTTTATTTGTGTACTACAGATTCGGTTTCGGTGCTTTTATCGGATGGAGTTGGTTATCGACGCTCTGTGCTTTGTTCCCACTCCTCGTGGCTGTTTTAATGTTTTGTATGCCAGAGACTCCAAGATATCTTTTGAGCAAAGGAAAAAGGAGTATTGGAGCTAGACTTTCAGACGGAGTTCCACTTGCAATTACAGGCGGCATCCTTTTTTCGTAAATTTTGATTCTTTTGTACACTTTGACATTTGATTTGAAAATTTTATTTCTGTGCTACAGATTCGGTTTCGGTGCTTTTATCGGATGGAGTTGGTTATCGACGCTCTGTGCTTTGTTCCCACTCCTCGTGGCTGTTCTAATGTTTTGTATGCCGGAGACTCCAAGATATCTTTTGAGCAAAGGAAAATTATGCGAGGCTAGTCGTAAGCTATCATGGCTGCGTGGGGCTGGGCTTTCATTGAATGTGGATGCAGAATTACGAGAAGTTTGATAAATCTATCATCACTTATTTTTTGGATTCGTAGTAATACTCATTAATATTTTGAATCCATCCAGACAAAGCAAAAAATCGAAGCAGTTCGAACCAGTGGTGGCTGTTGCGGAGGGTTTTTGCACGTGGTCATCAATTAAATGTTTATTGATTTGCCTTGTTCTTATGATTCTTCAACAATTCAGTAAGTTTTGAGGTTATATTAAATTACAGTGTCTACTTTTTATACAATATTTTTAGGTGGAGTCTATGCAGTTTTGTTTTTTGCCGTGTACATATTTCGGGACACCAATATTACGCTGGATGTTAACAATGCTGCGATTTCACTTGGATGTGCTTATATTCTGGCAAACAATGCTTTCCACCGGAGCCTTGGCTCGAACTGGTCGGAAACGTCTTGTAATAATTTCTGAACTGGTCATGGCACTATCCTTGGGTGCATTGGGCGCATATTTTTATGTAACCCCTGACATTCAATACTACATGAGTCCAGTCCCAATTCTGTCACTGATGGCCTACATCTCTGCCTTCGCCATTGGTCTTGGACCTGTTCCTTTTATTATAATGAGGGAAATGTTTCCTTTGAATGCAATAGGTGAGTATGAATTTTACCGTTTTATTCCATGCTTTTAACTAAAATACTACATGAGTCCAGTCCCAATTCTGTCACTGATGGCCTACATCTCTGCCTTCGCCATTGGTCTTGGACCTGTTCCTTTTATTATCATGAGGGAAATGTTTCCTTTGAACGCCATAGGTGGGCATGAATTTTAGGATTTTGTTCCATGCTTTTAATTAAAATTTTTCCTTAGGTTTTGCATCATCCATTGCCTACGCTCTTAGTTGGGGATTGGCTTTTTTGGTGACATTGTATTTCGATCAATTGAAACAAGGTGAGCCAAATACAGTTTTAAGAAACCGGATATACAAAATCAGGGGTTATACTTAAAATGCACTTTCTTTTTGTCAGAGGTTGGAAATGCATGGTGTTATTGGACATTTGCCATAATTTGTGCTGTTGGTGCTGCGTTCATTTTGTGCATCGTCCCTGAAACTAAAGGAAAAAATCCAGAGGATATTAGGAAAGGAATTGGTAAACGTGGGGTTGATACCGGTGCTAAGTTGGCAGGCCATATAAAATCGAATATACCATATCCAAATAAATGGGGATTTGGTAAGAAAGCTGCACCTGAGGGAGATAATGGCCCTGACGCTGATGTGGAGAAAGGTCCAGAAGATGAGCCACCGAAAAAGAAGATGCCGTTCAAATTTTCTTCGCCATTCAAAAAAGCAAAGAAAGATGAGAAGGATGACAAGGCAGAAGACAAAGGAGGGGAAAGCGATGTCGAGAATCCTCCAGTTCCTGAACCAAAAAAGGAAAAGTTTCCTTTCTCTGTATTTAGCAGGAAGGATAAAAAAGCCAAGGATGCCGAAACTGATGGAGAGGGAGCAAATACAGATACTGAGAAAGTACCGGATGAAGATGAGAAGAAAAAGGACAAGAAAAAGAAGAAAAAGGGAAAGAAAGATAAAAAAGGGAAAGATGATCCAGTAGAAGGTGCAGAGGACAAAGATGCTGCTGGATCTTCGAAAGAAAAAGAAGAGGACGACAAACCCATGGACAAACCAACTGAAGCAGCTCCAGATGCTGAAGCGGGCAAAAGCCAAGATGATAAAAATGCCGACCAAGCTAAACAAGAGCCTAATGCTGCCTCACAAGATTAATCATCGTACTATTAATTAAACAATCATATCAACTTGGTTTTAAAGTGCAAGAAAATGTTACACTATACTCTGTGAAAAATTTCAGTGAAAGCAACAACATGAGATTATTTTAGAAAGTTTGGACTCGCATGATATGTATTGATTTTTGTACTATCACGGTGTAACGAGTAAATATAATCATTCCTTTAAATAGCTAAAACAAAGTTTAATTTTCCATTTCCATTTTGAATAGCTTTCAAGGTTTACGGGAACACCTGCAGTAATAGTTACTGAGTAGTTTCTAACATTACACAAGAAATATTCTATTTCGTCTGTGTACAGTAAGCAATAACGATAAAACGACAAATGCATTCGAATTCCTGTTTGCTTGATTTGGTACAAGTATAGTATCAAATAGTTTTTTTGGTCAGGCTTCAGACAAGCGTCATACTGTAATATAATTCCATTTCATCCAGGTCTAACTCATTCCAATAGAATAATTAACTCGAACCTTGTTCACCTCGGTTCCAGCTCTATGCCCGTAAAGTGGTTTTTGTTCATTATCCAAACACCAACTATCCATTCAGCCTATTCATTTCTTAACTCATCTCACCACGCAGACATGGTCAACCACAGCAATACCCAATGTGAATCATATTCACATTAGAACTCATAGAATAGAATGGCAGGCAATGTATGCTCAGTTGATTAAATGAAATGAAACCAAACCAGTTAATACTCATTAGTCGTATTCGTATTCACATCGACAGTTCTCTGAGACAGCCTTAATTATGGTATGTGTAGAGGTAATGGTAAAATAGCTAAGTTCATTTTAATTCAAGAATGAATATAACCAAATCTTCTAAATTTGGAATTCTATCTTGGACCAAGCATAGGCGACAAATTTTAACTGCACTCATCAGTAAGTAGAATTTAATTTAACTAATATTTGATTATCCATTTCCTTATTGGTTCCATATCCCTCATAATTATTTTCAGCTTCACTATGTTTTATTGGACTTGGAGGGGTGATAGGATGGAGCAGCTCAGGAATACCCAGTTTGATGTCCACTGAAGAATTTCAAAATATTAGTACTAGCGATCGGTCATGGATCGCGTCTTTAGTTCCAGTAAGATTAGCAACTTAATTTATTTCGAAAATAATTTAATAAGTCGATCTTTAGTTTGGAGCTACAATTTCGTCACCAATTGCTGGATTTAGCGTTGACTATTTTGGGCGGAAAACAACGATTATGGCTGCAGCAGCTGTACAAATATTAGGATGGCTCAACATTTTGTCAGCGACGAATCTTTTCATGTTGTATATTGGAAGATTCATCACAGGTCTGAACTTGTCGGAATTTTCATGTTGCAAGGCACATTTAATTATTTTAAAACATTATTTCCTTCAGGAGTATCTGTGGGAGCAATAGCCATGTCAGTTCCTGTGTACATTGGAGACATTACTGAATGCGAGATTCGAGGATGTTTATCTGCACTTCAACAACTTATGGGTGGAATTGGGATTTTCCTTTCGTTCGTACTAGGCTCATTCCTTTCCTGGAATCATTTGGCCCTATTCTCAGCATTTCCAGCAGTTCTTTTTCTTGGCTTGTCAACTTTCTTACCAGAATCTCAGAGATATTATCTTTGCATGGGAAAGGCTGAAGATGCTGTTCGAGTCACTCGTTGGTTCCACGAAAGCAAATCAGATGCTGAAGTGGATGATGAACTCGTTGCGGTATAACTCTTATATTTCAAAAAATATGACGCTCATGGTAAGAATAGTTTTGAATCTGATCTAAACAGATAATGCAAAATTTGGAAGATATAAAACGCCAGAAGGAGATTAAGGGGCGAAACATTTGTTCCCGGCCAGTGATCTTGCCTCTAATCAGTACTTGTGTACTGATGGTGATCCAGCAATTTTCTGGTACTCTTACTATTCTTGTTCCTGTATTTCATACATGTGTTTCTGTTGTGACCAAATTTTGCTCTTAGGCTACAACGCCATGCTGTTCTACGCAGTTTCAATTTTTGAGGCCTCTGGTTCCAGCCTCGATGCACATGTGTGTACGATAATTGTAGGGTTCTTCCTTGTCGTCTGTGGTGTGATATCCACGGCTCTGATTGATTTGTCCGGGCGTCGAATTTTATTGCTCATTTCTGGGATTTCAATGACGATCGCACATTTCACACTCGGGGGATTCTATGCCCTTAAACCTGATCAAGATGAACTATCGCCCATTGTGAGATTAATCCCCGTGATAGCCTTGCTAGCGTATTTTATAACATTCACGATCGGATTTGGTCCAATTCCTTGGGTCCTGATGAGCGAGCTCCTTCCCAATCATGTCATTGGTAAGTGTTTTGCTTCTGAATATTTTTATACCTTATCTCTTAAATACCTAATAAATTTTATACAGGATTGGCATCTGCGTTGACAATTTCTTGCCATTATATTTGTGCATTCCTGACTGTGTTCTGGTTTCCGGGATCCATCGACTTATTCGGAATTCAAATTGTCTTTCTAATATTTGGTGCAGTTACTTTCTTTGGATCTCTTTTTGTTTTTTATGCAATTCCGGAAACCAAATGCAAAACATTGGAAGAAATTCAATTGTATTATGGGCATAAGAATTCCATCATGAAACCAGATGCAGCAGCCTACCAAACATTTCAAACTACTGACAATGAGAAAGAGGCGACTACGACTACATAAAAAATGTAGTAGATGTGTAAATATTTTCCGACAATGTTAAATATTTTGCAAATATTTATTCTGTATTTAAATATATAAGTTAGATTTACGGTCAAGCATAAATTAAAACAAGACTATTTTCAGAATAATTTTTCATTCTAACTTTGGAGCAGCTAAAAATCCATTTGGATTTTTCTCTTGCCACTTCCAGCTATCACGACCTGTAAAAAATATAAATTCAATTTAAAAGCCTCTGGTTTTGGGCACTTGAATTCTAAAACGAAATATTAAGAAACATACACATGTCCTCCAGGGATTTCTCAGCCTTCCAATTTAATTCTTGGAAAGCCAATGAACAATCAGCATAAGATGTAGCCACATCACCCTCACGACGAGGAACAATTTCGTAAGGGATATCTTGTTTAGATGCCTCCTTATAGGCATTTATGACCTCCAACACTGTATTCCCTTTTCCAGTACCCAAATTATATGCTTTCCAGCCTTGGAATTCAGGATCATCAAATTTCTTTACAGCCGCTACATGACCAACTGCCAAATCCACTACATGGATATAATCTCGAACGCCTACATTTTAGCGGTCATATTTTGCATTGTATTCTTAATGCATATTAATATCAGAGATGAATATGCCATACCAGTTCCATCTGGGGTATTATAATCATTTCCAAAAACGCTAAGGGATTTTCTACGCCCAATTGCCACTTGAGCAATGAAAGGCATCAAATTATTGGGAATTCCCAATGGGTCCTCGCCAATATCACCGGAAGAGTGTGCACCGACAGGATTAAAATATCTCAACATGATTGACTTCCACTCCTGCAGCATAAAGTATAAAGTTAATTGTTACAATTATTATTAAAATGTTCATAGTATTCTTACAGGATCAGCAATGGCTACATCATGCATGATTTCTTCAATCATATGCTTAGTTTTCCCATATGGATTCACACAGCTTCCGACTGGATGTTTCTCATCAATTGGCAAGTACTTGGGATCCCCATAAACTGTTGCGGAAGAAGAGAACACAACGTTTTTGCAGTTGAATTCAGTCATAACCTGATGAAAAAATTAAAAATTAACAGAAAGTTTGACAAAATATAGAAAATGTTCGTTATATCTACCTCCAATAGGTTGACACTCCCAGTAGCATTATTTTTATAATACTTCAAAGGAAATTTGCAAGATTCACCGACAGATTTAAGGGCCGCAAAGTGAATCACACAGTAAAAATGGTCCCTTAGTCTTGAACACATCACGTAGTCCATCACCATTCAGAAGGTCAACTTCTACAAACTCACACGTTTTTCCAGTCAACTTTTCAACGCGGTGAATACTCTCCGGTTTATCTTTGCCTATTAATGAGTTAAAATTTTGTATTAGTTTGTCTGTTCTGTTCAAATAAGTATTAGATCTCACCTGCAGCTGAGTTGACCAAGTTATCTATCACAAGTACTTCGTAGCCATTGTTCAACAATTCCAGCACGGTGTGTGAGCCAACATAACCTGCACCACCGGTCACAAGTACTTTTTTCATAATTTCGGACTGTTTTCACGGGCAACAATAATTTATGTAATATTTTGTTCACTTTAGCTTAGCTCATGGACAACTGACAACTCGGTCTATAAGTTCTCATGAATTGTGTACGTGTTTGTCGTATGAGATTTTTTATTTCATGATTGTTTTGTTTGTGGTAGTGAATACTCTCCGGTTTATCTTTGCCTATTAATGAGTTAAAATTTTGTATTAGTTTGTCTGTTCTGTTCAAATAAGTATTAGATCTCACCTGCAGCTGAGTTGACCAAATTATCTATCACAAGTACTTCGTAGCCATTGTTCAACAATTCCAGCACGGTGTGTGAGCCAACATAGCCTGCCCCACCGGTCACAAGTACTTTTTTCATAATTTCGGACTGTTTTCACAGGCAACAATAATTTATGTAATATTTTGTTCAGCTTAGCTTAGCTCATGGACAACTGACAACTCGGTCTATAAGTTCTCATGAATTGTGTACGTGTTTGTCGTATGAGATTTTTTATTTCATGATTGTTTTGTTTGTGGTCGCTACCAACACCGTAAGTACGCATACGTGTAAAACTGAGAACAGGGTGATAACTCGGACTCATTATTATGGAATGTCACCCATTGCCATTGTCCCTTCAGAGTTTTCATCGATCCAAAAACAAATAATTATATGTTATCACAGTGAACATGCCTGGGTTTCAGTTTTCATTACACAACTGGAGCTGGACTGGAAGTGCCATGCCGAGATTTATGAACATAACGAACGTGGTTTCCTGTTCCGTTTAATATTCCTCGCACTTATTTACTCGTACAATGTACTCAGGAGGCTAGACGATAAGGAATTATTTTCCCCATGCTGCTTGCTTGCTACTTGCAAAGTTACAATAAACAAATTGTACTAATGTGTGACTTTTGCACTTTGAGATAAATTAAACCATTATGCGATTAGCTTTGAGCAGAGCACAATGTCCTATCCTCGTATTACTATTTTGTGTACTCGTAAATCACGGACCCAGGTTCAAATATCAAGATGGTCAATGAATGACAAAATGAGATTAAATTTGACAAACTCAGCAATTAATTCAAACTATGGGTTGATGAATGATGCAAAAATATACTCAGTTTCAAAAACACTTTAGAGACAAAAGTTTTTCTCTCCCGATTTTACTGGCACGGCAAAAGAATCAACACTGCCACTGCCAGAAATTCGACTGGAGCCAACGGTGCACGCGCCTTTCGGAGAGTTCCCGATCAGCTGTTTTTGCATCCGGGAATTTCGGGTCGAAATTAAAACACTTTAGAGACAAAAGTTTATATCTCCCGATTTTATTGGTACGGCAAAAGAATCAACTCTGCCACTGCCAGAAATTCGACTGGAGCCAACGGTGCACGCGCCTTTCGGAGAGTTCCCGATCAGCTGTTTTTGCATCCGGGAATTTCGGGTCGAAGTTTACCTTGCCTTGGTCTGACAGGCCGAATACGGTGACGGTCGATTTGGTATGCCAGATTCTGTTTTTACTCTCTGTTTCATTTTAAATCATTGGGGTTATATGAGCTTGAAATTCTCAAGGTTCTTGTTGAACTATCCTTGCATATCCAATATTGCCTTGGATTGAATCATTTTTGCAATGTGCGTGCCTTGCACGTGTACTTTTAATGTAGAGACGTCAGGGTTTTAATTGCACTCCATCCTACTCACTAATTTACTATTTAATTCTCAATTGGGTACTCTACATAATTTTCAAATTTAAATTAGCACGAGGAACAACTAGCGGCTCTTCCTGAATTTAGTCTTCAAAATTAGTTAAGAGTAGAACGAACGATACTAGTTATGCAGGCTTGAGCTTAGTTTGAATAAAATTAGAGAAACTTCGTTAGTCAATTTTTAAGAATTGCCTGCGTTCGAGGAAGCTACAGTGAGATTTTGTCTGTTGTGAATTTAATTTCCTCTTCGCGTAGGATTTATTACTACCGGAAGTAATTTTGAACATCTATTTTTATTTCTTATCTTAATTTATGAGGCCACAAGCTAAGATTGTCCTTAGAGAATTCTTTTAATTAAGTCACCTGCTACCTGCACCTGATCCTGTACGTATTCTTTAAATGTGAGATGAGATTTGTGCACGCGACGCTTTACCTTACTAGCCGTGAATGCGCGGACATGAATTTAGCTCCTGTCTTAATAAAAATCCGAATTCGGGGAAATTGTTTCATATAAGAAATTCCTACAGAGAAACTCTTGCGGAGACGAGTTTTGCCGCAGTGATCATGGAGGACTCCGGCAGCCAGGATGGAGTCTCGACTTGTGTCCTCTCTAACTACAAACGTCAATTTCTGGCTGCTATTGTCGGTGAGTTAAAAATTGGCTTGCATTTGATTCTGAATAACATGTGGCATCGGCATGTGATTTGCAATTTTTTTAAAGTAGTTAATTATTTTTCAATTCATTTTTTACACCAAAAAATAGCAAGTTTAGGATCATTCGGCCTTGGAAATGTTTTTGGGTGGACAAGTCCAGCCCTTCCAGATTTAATGAATAGTTCACAACAGGAATTATGGAACATCAGTTCAGCCGAGTCATCATGGATTGCATCTCTCGCAATTGTGAGTCGAATTTCAACTCCCTAATATAATTACACGTCAAGTTCTTTTATGTTTCTGGAAGTTTTGGTCAATTTTTCATAAGTAGTGACACTAACAGATTAATATCTAAAAATCCACGCTGGCATGCCCGTGGAGTAGAGTAACTAAAAATTTGTGATGAATTTTTTTGCTTGATCACACGGCAAGCCAAGTTACATTCAAGAATCACGATTCATATTAGTGGCAGGAATAGTAAATTATTGAAAAAACTCATGACAGATTTTTTTACTTGTCACAAGTGTTGCAAAAAACATCTTCGGCTTCTGTCAAATTAATCATGGCCTGTAATTATGACTTCATTTGTGCAAATGAGCAAATTACAATTGGCCACTAAAGATTTTGTGTTTTGCTAAATTAATCAAATTCAAAATCTTGTACTGCAAAATTAGTTCGGACACTTAAATTGACGTCAATACGAGTACGTCGTAAAATGACATTTGGCTTGGCCGCGTGTATAATTTTAGTACAGCTATTGTCTACTACTATTTTGGCAGCCTCCGTTTCACTCCGACCTTGAACTTGACAATTGCAAATTTAACACGCTTTGACTTGGTTTTTTTCTTTTCAGCTTGGCGCATTGCTCTCAGGACCTATTTCAGGGCTTCTTATTAATAGAATTGGGCGTAAAATCCTAATGCTTATCATGGCTCTTCCTTTTACACTTGGATGGGGGCTTATGGCATTTGCCCAAAATGTTCCAATGTTATATGCCGGGAGGATTTTGACAGGTGAGCCAATGCCCATGCCAAATTATTAGGGACTTGCTACTTATTACCAATTCAATATTTGCAAATGATTAGCAAAATTGTTTAATAAAGATTTTGATGAAAAATGTAGGTGTTGGGGGTGGATCGTTCACTGTGAGTATCCCAGTATATGTGAGTGAAATTGCAGCTGATAGCATCCGTGGAACACTTGGCTCTATGATGGTTCTAAGCATCGTCTCTGGGATTCTATTCACGTAAGGAGAAAAACAAGCATGGAAAAATTCTAATTAACGCATCTGTCTCATTAAATCCATGTGAACAATAGGTACGCAGTCGGAACGATCGTTTCATGGAGTGGATTATCACTAATTTGCACGGGAGTCCCAATCCTCTTTTTCTGTGCAATGCTACTCATGCCAGAATCACCCAAGTATTTATTATCCAAGGGAAAAATCAATGAAGCACGGGATTCATTCAAATGGCTCAATGGGAAGCGGAAGCTCACTGGGTGTTCAGGAACTAGTTGACCTTGAAATGACTAAAGTATGAAAATGCACCGGAAATTAGTTCTTGTAATTAATTAAATTGACCAACAATTAATTTATAATTTATTACTCCTTTAGGCAAAGACAATGTTTAAAGGCGGACGACAGGACGCTATTCAAAAGACCCCATATTTAAAGCAAATTTTGGTTTCTGGGTCTCTTTTTGTTTTTCAACAATTTAGTGGAATCAATGGGATTATGATGTTCACTGTAGCCATTTTCAAATCAGCTGGAACTCCACTAACACCAAATATGTCATCTATTGTTATCGGCATTGTCCAAGTAGTTTTTGTCTTCGTCTCTCTGATTGTAGTGGATAAAATTGGACGAAAGTTTTTATTGTTGGGCTCAGATATCGTTATGGGCTCAAGCTTTCTGGCACTTGGGATTTTTTATTATGTAAAAGAACAAAATGGTGGAAACATTCCAAGCGAAATTGGTTGGATCCCATTGGCTAGCGTTATGACTTTTGTCATTGCTTACTCCGTTGGGGCTGGTCCACTTCCGTGGCTCTTGATGAGTGAACTTTTACCTCCGACGGCTCAAGGTAAATGTTAATTTTACTAACCATCTGAAATTTTTGAGAAACTAAATTTTAATGTGCATTCTCAGGTTTTGGATCTTCCATCTTAGCCTCTTTATACTGGATTCTGGCATTTTTATCAGCTCTGACATTTGAAGATCATTTTTATCATTATTGGATTTTCTCAGGGATTTGTTTTGGTGGAGGGATTTTTACTTACTTTTTTGTTCCGGAAACGAAGGGCAAAACTCAAGAAGAAATTCAACGATATTTTGGTGTATGTATTTCTACAGGAAATGAATTGACTGAGGAAGGAGAGAGAGGAACCATGATTGCTCGAAGCCAATGCAGTAGCATTGTAGATATGGATAACAACATAAAGGCTGACAAAGTGTGATATTAGAGTAGACAAATATTAACGGGATAGAATGGAACGAAGTGTGATAGGTGGGATGTATGTGTTAATCTAGGAGCATTTGGGATTTTTCTGGTTACTCTATTTACTTTATTTAATTATAGCAAAAAAAATTGGACTATGCACTAGATTGTTGGATATCATTATGCGCAACTTTGATAGAAATTTAGGAAATAGTACAAATGAAATGAATTTATATTATTATTCGTATGGACAAGAAAACTTTATTGATTACTAGTATTCGTAATGAAATCCAAGCTAGTGAGTAAACTGTGTAATGAGTAAAGGACTGTGATGACCTAGGTGTGATGTTTAACCTATGACTGAGAACCTTCGTATGCAAATGAATTATTAGCACAATAGCAAATCTATTCACTTTAACACTAGTATAAAACTAGCATTGCAAGAATTTCAAGTGTTAATTTCTTCTAAATGAATGCGTCATGCTATGCAGTACTATCCCATGAATTGGACTGACGTGACGCAACGATGGGGGAAAACAAATATTAGTTTGCAATTTTTATTCATAATTTAATCTGGCGTGATCCTTATGAAATTGCATGTTTTATGTGTGACTGACAATATTAAATGAATTGATGAATATTAGTATGCTTCTATTAGATGGTTTTTGCAGCAAAAATTATATCAGATTACCCCTTGTCATTTTATCTTAATTTAGTAAAGCGTCACAGCAGACTCATTTGTTTTTAATTTGTTATCTAAAATATTATTACTGTTTTTGTGCGTACTGCACCATCCATAGCTAATATTATTGTGAAGTAAACAGAAAATATTTTACCGTAATCAGGGACAGGGACATGGCCGGAAGACTAATGAGATTAGTAGCTGAACTGTTTGACTTGAAATGAACTCAATGTCTTTCCTTGACAAATGAAATAAAACTCCAGTATTTAATTAAACCTGGTTCTGTTCATATTCGCTCTTAAATTTCTTGCGTGTTATAAATTCTAAAATTTTCCAATACCTCGAAATTGTAATTCTATTGAATAACAAGTAGAGATTTTAGTTGAGTTCAATAGTGCAAACTCATGGCTTGTAATTTACCAAATTCTAATTACATGCTTATGTGAATAGAATACTACGAGTTTTTGTGTGTGTGTGTATGGAAAACCACATCCAAGCATCAATAACAATAGGAAATACAATAATGCATATACTCTGTGCTGTTCTTCCCCTGGCTGGAGTGGAAGTGGACACAAGGGGTTGAATTGACGACTCAAGTGGAATCTGCAATTGCATCTGACTAAAAAAAACTTGTTAGCTATACAAAATTAAACGCGAGTCGTTATTTTCCTCATATGACAGAGCAAAAAATACACGGGACAGACCAGCAGCTAGCACACATGAGGGGCTGGATTTCATTCGAATTCAAAAAAGTGGACAAAACGCATTGAATTCTACAATAGTTCCTCAGTTGCCATCACCAACAATACCATAATTTGGTACTGGTACATTGAACAACAATACAAAAGGATTTCGTTTGTGCTTGACCAAGGTTAAGTCGGCTCAGGCAGGGGCAGAGTACAGCACAGCAGCACATGCACAATGTGATCCCAGTTCCGCTGTATTTGTGTAATAGTCTGGAACGGAACTGGTGAATTTGGAAGGAAGACAGGCACTTGCTACTAGTTAGTTCCTATTCATCTCGGTCAATTTAAACTACTTAGCAGAGCATCCTCAGTCTCAATCAGTCTTTCAACATGACTGCTTCATGCGTCTCCAGAATTCGTAACTCAGCTAAGCTGAGGCAAATGTTGGCTGCTGGAGCCGGTAAGTCCATTTCTTTAAAAAGAAAAAACTCTAGTCAGGTATCTGAAATTATTTTATCATAATTATATTAATTTTTGCAGCATCTCATGGAGCACTTGTTATGGGCACGATGCTTGGGTGGGGCCCTGCGGCATTCCGGACAATTGTTGAAGAAATGGAGGATATTTCATTTAATCAGCTTTGGACTTGGGCCATGGTGAGCAAAATTAAAGTAGAAATTGAATATTACTCACATACTTAAATTATTTGCCTTGCATAAATTATGCACTCACTCTGTATTTACTCAAGTGGTTAACTCTTGAATTGTGTAATGGAATAAAAATTAAGTTCAATTTAGTTAGATTATTTGAGTAAGGGAGCGGAGACACAAAGTACAACATAACAAGAGGTTATCAATATGATCCCAAGTTAAGTTGGAATTCACAACTTATGTCAATCCACGATAGAATGTTAAGACAAATATTTTTACAAGTTGTAAAACCAGTGCAAGTTGCGTAATACATATTGCACTTTGAGTCTCACATATTTTTAATATTTTAATGTAGTTGTGAAATACATTAATTTGAGAATTTTTCTTGCTTTCTTTCAGCTAGGCGTCATCCTTTCAATAATTCCCACTGGCTATGCAGCTGATAAATTTGGACGAAAGCTCGTCATGCTTGCCCTTTGTATTCCTTGCTTGGTGGGATGGATTTGTATAATATTTGCTGGTTCACCAACTGTGATATATGCTGGGAGATTTCTTACTGGTATTTTAATAATTTTAAGTAAAGTCAAAACTTGATGAAACGACATTTTCTGAAATGACCATACTTTCACTTCCAGGACTTTCAGCAGGTGGATGCTCAGTCGTGGTTCCTTTATACATGTCAGAAATTGCACAGAATAAATTTAGAGGTTTGTTGGGATTCATGTTTCAGCAACAGATTTTGGGTGGAGCTCTATTGGGGTAACACAGATTATAAATAAATATCATATTTTTGGATGAATCACTAAATGTGAATATTTTGTAATAGATATATGTCTCGTCATGATTCCTGGCGTTTGCTTACAGGAAAAGCAATGCCCATTCCAATTGTTTTTATTATTTTCATGCACTTTATGCCTGAGAGTCCATTGCACCTCTTGCGTGTTGGAAAAACAGTAGAAGCATTGGAGTCACTTAAATGGCTAAGAGCAGCTAAAGAATCGGAAACAGTTGATGTAGAATTTAAAGAGGTAAAAACACAGATGCGTTATTCTATTTTGAATAAATTGGGCACAATGAACTTGACAAAATGCAAAATTATATTTTTAGCCAAAACATAAACCCACATTTTAATCAGGAATCAGAATTCATGTCAAATGGGATAAATAAATTAAATATTTGATTACTGTAGCTAAATTATTTTATTTTTCATTTGACAGATTCAACAGGCATTGGAATATGGTGGAACTTCGACGAGCTCTAGTCCCAAAGTTTTATTTTCAGCCTCAATACTACGTCCAATTATAACATGTATGGTGTTTATGATTTTTAACGCCCTGAGCGGGGTTGGAATCGTGACACTGTATACATTGGCCTTCACCACACCGGTCATCAGTGTTGCTAATAATTCCAGCAATTTCCTTTATGGAATTCGTCTCATGTACTTGACCCAAGCGGGTGGACCTCCGGGATTGCCGATTCAAGCTAATACTCTTGGAATTATAATGACGATAATTCCTCTCGTAGCCATGGGCATTGGCTCTGCTGTACTTGCAAAACGGAAAAGGCGTCCAGTTCTAATAATTTCATCAGTTTGTATGTCAGTCAGTCTAATAGTGCTTGGAGCCCTGAACTGTATACAAAGTACAGATTCTAGCTTGTATTGGGGCAAATTTGCCGCATTCGTTTCTCTATTTTTGGCCAGTTCCTTTGGTTTGGGCCCAGTTCCATGGATTTTGATGGGAGAACTATTACCACCAAATTCTAGAGGTATGAAATCTAAAAGATTTTATTCCAAAAAATTATTCTACAAGCTCTTTGTTAAAATCTTCTTCTAAATTGCAGGAATCGGTTCAATATTGGTGGCAATGTCCTATTGGATTGCATCGATAGTTCTCACATATTCAATTTCACTATTCATCTATGTAATTGGGATTCAATATTGTTTTTGGTTTTTCGCATGCATCTGTGCAATTGCAGCGGTTGTTGGACATCGTCATGTTCCTGAAACGGGTGGCAAAAGTTTTTCTGACATTCAAGAATACTACAATACAATACCACAACTTGCATATCCAATGTAAGCTGAGCAACCCGAATTAAAAAATATGTGTCAGAAAAATGAAGCATCTGTTATTCTGATGTGATATTAATTACAAAACAAACCTTGAGTTCCTTTTATATTTTTCAGTTTTAAAATTATTATTGAAAATTGAAAAACAATCCTAATAAAAATAATACGGTAAACAGAAAACAACTCGGAAGAATTTTTGGCTTGTTTTTGCGTGTTCCTGTTTTATGCCTCTATTATTTTGTGTTATGCGTTCTATGCAGCCAAGGAGGATATAAGGATATATTTAACCCCATGCTACATTTTTGTGTTAAACCAAGCATAATTAAGCGACACTGTTTTTGCAACAATTCAGCCTTTTCCTTGTTAGTTCAAGTCCTTCACACTTGAAATCAGTTTTTCTGTGAGTAAGCATTGTTTGGTCTTGTAACGTTGTAGCCAGTCAATGAGTAAGATATAAGAAATAAAAATAAGATTACAATTTGTTTACGTCATAAAATGAAATTATATGATGGATGAGTGAACTAGTGGAAAACTACTCAAGCGATACGACGTAAACATCTAAAAAATGCACCATAATAATATTAGTAATGAAAGAACAATTACATTGAGCTGCTACTACGAGAAATATTATCAAATTAAAAGGAATGAATGACTCATTTAAATAAGAAATTCTATTTCGTCGAATAATCAATTCATCTCAGAGAAAGGAACGAATTTAGCACATGGAAAAGTTTGCTAGCCAAAAAAATCAATACTCGAGTCTGCAACGAAGAAAGCACATGGCCCCGGTATCTGTCTTGGCTCTAGCTCTGACTCGTGTAGTATGTGTGGGCAAATATTTCTGTCTCGTGTCGTACTTGACATTTCCGTTCCCGAATCTACCCGGGTACTAGTTCGGGACGAAAATAGAAGTTAATTCCATGATTGTCTTGTCTCTTGGCCTAGGTTAAGAAATAAAACGGTTAATCATGGTCACGGTGCAAATAAGGAAATAAATACGAACGTACATATAGAGTTCTAACCCACTTTTGTATTAAATTCTTGTCTAACCCGTCACCACAAAAATATTTTAGTGCATGGAAATTAACTGGAATAAAAGACAATTGCTGGTTAGGGTATTATGGAAATAAAAATGCTGTTGTGACTGGGAGTGACAAAAGAAAGCACCTTTCAGGAAAATGAGCGGAAGAAACCTTGACACACAACTTCATAACACAAACCTAAATTGATTGGCTAAGGTACTGAATCTCTCTTCGTTCTATTTGTATACAAGGCAAGTACGCAAAATTTGTGATTAAAATATTTTATTTGGGCAAATAAGTTTACAGTCATAATAAGACAAGGCCATGTTGACTAATCGTTCAGGTATTGGAGCAGTTAATACTGGTTTGCATAATCCTAATTCCCCAAAGGTATTAAATATGATTAATTTAAATCGAGTTTAGATCAAAACAACAACAGGATTGCATTGCGTTCGGACTCTTTGTTCTGCATCAGCAAATATGTAATTAATTGACAGCACCTGTCAAATTGTTATTTATTAACAGTCTCTGGAAAAAAGTACCGGCCAAAAAGCTTAGCTAGCTAGCATTAAAAAATATAGGGTATGCACACATCCATCAAATAGGGACAAGGCAAGGGAGAGACACGGAAAGTTTTGGAATTTGTCTGCGGTCAAATGCTCCAAAGTCCATACGAATACAACTTCCAAATCCGCATCCAGTTACAGCACAGTTGTTTTGACGCAGTACATACAAAACGATTCGTCACTTCACCCGCGCACGTGGAAATATATTGCTGTCAGAACTCCAGCATTTAATACTACGGCTTCCTATTCCTATGCAGAAATGGCACAATAGGCTCAAGAGTTGTGAATCGTAATTTGATTATGCACATTGTAGGATCGATAATCAGTAATCTGGATAAACAGATTCTTCGTTTGAGAGGTTGACACTGACACGTTTTTTTACCTACCCTATTCATATTTATTACAACAGATGAAAAACACAAGGACAGAAACGTGAGATGAGTATGAGTTGACTCGCGAATCTAAAAGCATTGCAAAAAAACGGGTTTTTTCCACTCGAGACTCGATTCTGCGAGGAAGGGCAAATGCCCTCCTTTCCCTTCCGGGCCTACAAGGCAAAGGCACGGCAAAGCACAGCATAGGATTGCATGGGATGTAAACAAAAGGAATAAAAGGCACGACGAAGCAGAATTTGACCATCAATCGTGATTTTGAGAGAGAGAGGTACACGTGTAACTCTAGTTTGTTGGGTATTTTTCTTAGTGCAAATTCAACCTCCTTGCTTGCTGCTCAAGTTAAGTTAGTCCAAGTAAAGTAACCGAACCGTGTCAGTATCTCAGAACAAAAAGTAGGAAGAGATTCTTAGTGCAAATTCAACCTCCTTGCTTGCTGCTCAAGTTAAGTTAGTCCAAGTAAAGTAACCGAACCGTGTCAGTATCTCAGAGCAAAGAGGAGGAAGAGATTTATTTTTTTATTTTTGAACTTTACTACAAAGGATGGTCGACGGCGAAATGGGGAAACACAACTATAATATTGTTGACATGAATGGGAAAAAAATTGAATCTGAAATGGAAGAGTTTCACAGTCAGAGCTCAGAGCCAATTGAGTTCACGCCAAAGAAGTTTCCACAAATTATAGCAGCTGCTGCAGGTAAATCCAAAGGCAGTGAAAGTTAATGTGGTTAAGTGAAGTTTTAATTATGATAATTTTTTATTAGCCTCAATTGGATGTTTTGGATTGGGCACTGCATTGGGATGGTCAAGTCCAGCAATTCCAGATTTGGAGGCTGGGGGGCAACTTGGGATTTTGTCTTCTTCAGAAAAATCTTGGATTGGGTCCATGGTTCCGGTAAGTTCATGCCAGAGATCAAGGTCTAAAAGCCCAAAATAGATTTTTTCACCTAAACATGTCAATTTTAATTATTCTACTTTTTTATGTTAAGGTTGGTGCCACATTTTCTGCATGGGTGGCTGGATATTTGATGCAACGCATTGGGAGAAAAATGACAATGATTTTGCTAGGTAATAATAAAAGTTATACTGCGTTGAAAGGATAAAAATAAAATATGGAAAATATAATACTAATTTTTGCTTAAATTCAGGAATTCCATTTGTTGTCGGATGGATACTTATGGCAGCAACCCAGAATTTACTCATGATGCTGGCTGGTCGATTTCTCACGGGTAATTGAACGATTTATTCTATATACGATCTGCAAAAATTATTAGAACTTTATTTAAATTCTAGGCTTCTGTGGAGGTGCATTCACATTGCTCGCTCCCATGTACATTGGTGAGGTAGTCGAGGATAGTGTCCGTGGAACACTTGCTACTGGGTCAAGTGTGTGTATCATGCTCGGTGTGTTTTTCAGGTATGAGTAAACTTCTGCGTGTACAATTTTTAACAGTAGTACTAATGAAAAATTTACTTTAAAGCTATGTTCTGGGCTCATTTGTTTCCTGGAGGACAATGAGCATAGTAGAAATTGCTGTTCCGGTGATTTTGATGGCGTGTATGATGTGGATGCCTGAATCTCCAAGGTATTTATTGGAGAAAGGCAATATCAAAGGGGCGACAAAGTCTATGCTTTGGCTTCGTGGTGCAACAAGGCCAGAGGAAATCGATGACGAATTACAAACTGTAAAATTATCCCACGTTATTTAAGATTTAACTATTTCTAAATTCTAAATATTTAAACAGATTGACAAAAGTATTCAAGACAGCAATGCCAGACCTTCAGGATTCAAGGATCTCTTTGAACCATGTGTTCTGAAANATTTAAACAGATTGACAAAAGTATTCAAGACAGTAACGCCAGACCTTCAGGATTCAAGGATCTCTTTGAACCATGTGTTCTGAAACCAATTGCTATCATGTGTGTGTTGATGATGTTGCAACAATTTGGAGGTACAGTTCGCTAG
This sequence comes from Thalassaphorura encarpata, assembly GCA_009869925.1. NCBI lineage: Eukaryota > Metazoa > Arthropoda > Collembola > Poduromorpha > Onychiuridae > Thalassaphorura > Thalassaphorura encarpata. The sequence goes on from WJEZ01000148.1 coordinate 21,838, forward strand.
TATACCATTATCTGTGTATTAATTACTAATATCGATTTTATCTTTTCCAGGTGTAAACGCAGTCATTTTCTATGCTGTGGACATTTTCAAATCAGCTGGATCCGATATGGATCCAAATGTTAGCTCCATGATAGTCGGGTTTATTCCCATCGTAATGATGATTACATCGGCCTTTTTAGTGGACAGAGCTGGACGGAAAATTCTACTCATCATTTCTGAAATTGGTTTTACCATTGCATTGATCGCTTTGGGAATTTTCTTCTATTTGAAAGCTCAGAATGATGATAAAACACCAGAGGGTCTGGGGTGGTTACCGTTGGGGAGCTTGATTGGGTATACAATTTTTTTCAACTTGGCCATGGCACCACTCCCATGGACTCTCTTGGGTGAACTTATGCCTCCACAAGTTAAAGGTAAAAACAAAAGATTGTGTCAAAAAAATAATTTTTAATTGATTAGTAATTATTTTTAATTCATGTATTTCTTAGGTCTGGCTGGAGCACTAGCGAGCTCATTCTGCTGGGGTTTGGCCTTTTTGGTGACTTTCACATTTTCAGATCTCTCAGCGGCGATTGGCCCAGGTAATAATTATTTTTCATCTCAGCTGTTGATTTTTAATATTGAATTTGTACATATATAAAATTGATTTTTTTTCTTCATATTTTCAGAGGGGTGCTACTTTTTATTCGCCGCAATCAGCGTTGCCGGTATTCTCTTCACGATTGTCTTCATTCCNTTGATTTTGTTTTCATATTTTCAGAGGGGTGCTACTTTTTATTCGCCGCAATCAGCGTTGCCGGTATTCTCTTCACGATTGTCTTCATTCCAGAAACGAAAGGGAAAAGTCTTGATGACATTCAAGCCCTGTTTCAATAATAATTCTCCTTTTTTTGCTCTCTCGTTCCAAATGTATTTTTAGCATGTACGTACAATGTTTGAAAGTATAATTATTGAGCTCATATGTAACCTTAATTAAGGTCATATCAAGACATACTAAATGTACAAAATAAGTCAGTGGAATTCTGTTCAAACGTCCATGGATGAATGGATGAGTTGAATTTGGGTGTCTGTCCAAGACAAAATCATGTTCATAAATAATATATTCACAAAATATATTAGAGCTAGGATATAATAATTTTCGTTGCCTATGTCAGGATTATTTCTTTGAAAATGCTAATAAAAATGGTAAAATGGTGAACTGTTGGCTGTTGCGTTCGTATCCTTTTTACAATTTGTAGCTTAATGGTGATGTCTTGTCAATGTAATTCGTTTTCGTAGGCCAAGGACAGTCTAACCACAAACTATCTACCACATACTGGGAGTCCGTCCGATTAGAAATGGCATTGAAAAATGACAATGAAAACTCCGCACTAGTCTAAAAATTTGACAGCTTACATACATACTTACAATACTACGTACGAGAATACGCCGGTTGGTGAATTAAACTCTGAAGTTTTTAATTTAACGTTACATTTTAAGAATATTCGATATTTGATTGAATAGAAATCGATTTTGCTCCTCTTAAATTCAAGTATTTGTTTTCACTTTTACTTTCGCCAAAGTGCACGAGATTCACTGTTTATGTAGTATGCCATGCCACTCCAGCGGAGCGTGCACACGTGTTTTTTTGATTCAATGATTCATCCAAGTACGCTAATCCATTTAGCTGGCAGGGCAAAACAAATCCATAGTTCAATTGCCAATTCACATGGACTTTGGTGCAAACTGCAATGGCACACGAATTGCATACAATTGCCACAACAGTAAAAACATTGTACTCATCTTGTTTGTAGTCGCGTCATATTCACAAGTATTTCTGCACGAGTCCACGAAAATTCTGGAATTAAATAGTCATGTCAATGTATTTTTAGGAATTCCGGTCATGAAAGTCAGTTCTTGGGGTAATTCCACTCTACATTTATAGCAGCATCAAGGACGAAACACTCTAAGACGCGTGCGATATTCATTAGCAAATGTATGGGGGTCCATTCCGTTTCGGACTCGGATTCTGGTTCTATTTCGGTCACAAAATCGTATCTTGACGTTTGCTCTAGTTGCTCTTGCCATATGCGAAACGCTAGACTTAGTTCCTGCTTAAGTCCTAAACTGCACAGTCTGGTGTAAGGATTCAGCATTGTCTCATGTACATTTGGAAACCAGGCAGGCTTCGTATAAAATACACAAGAGCAAATAATTAGCGCTAGTTTTTGATAAGAAAGTGCCGGGTCGTCGGATGTAGCCTTAGAGGTTCTTCTTCTGGTTGAAGATAAGCCCGAGTCTAACTTTATGTGTACACGTCTACATTCATTACACTATTTGGATCTACACGTGTTATGTTGGTTTGACAGTCGTCCTCTCGCGAAACGGATAAGTTCTTGATTGAATTCCTATAGCGAAGTGAGTAACCACAAACTAATTACGCACGATTAAAGATTAATTGACATATGCTTACACATTATGAATTCATGCAAGTTGTGTAACCAGCAGTGCAAAATCAGACATAGTGCATAGATCACGTCGGGCTTTTCTCCCGTGACCCGTGAAGTGTCGCATACTGCAGAACAGACTGTTAGTTTGCTGGGCAAATATTCTGCTTAGATAAAGAAAATGGCACACTGCATGCATGGCAAAAATGTGAGACTCGTGTGCCCTGTTGAAACTTTATCATAAATCCAAACGTGTCCCGAGCAAGTGTTTTTTCTCAATCAAAATAAAATAACTGCAAGATAATCCAAGTATAAAACGTGGGAAAAATTTATTCTTCTTATAGTTGGACTCCAGAATTTGAGCTGATAAAGAGTTTTGAAAACCTCAAGCTAGCAATAACCGTTGCGTTTCCTGTTCTTCTCACATTTGACAGTTTTTACTAGAGAAGTCAGTCGTGTATTTCTCTATGAATAATAATAAATTATTCACCATGGCCCAATACAAAAAGAAAGATTCCGAGATAATTCCAATGAGCACAAAAGGACAAGAGATGGATGACTATTCCATCAAATTCATTCCAAAGAAATTTCCTCAAATAGTTCCAGCTCTGGCAGGTAAATTGAATATTGTGACAATTTTTCTTGAACTTGGCCAATTTTGATTACACTTTTATTTGTATTTAGCTGCAATCGGGTGCTTTGCTCTCGGCACTGCCTTAGGTTGGTCATCTCCAGGAATTCCAAGTTTAGAAGAGACTGGAAATCTCGGTGTTTTATCTACAAGTGCAAAGTCATGGATTGGTTCCATTGTTACTGTAAGTTTTCAATATTTACAAATACGTAAGGTAGTATTGACTGTAAATCGGGTCATTAGGAATTAATTTAAAATTCTGGCAGCTTGGAGCAGTGTTCTCCCCATGGGCAGCGGGATTTTTAATGCAACGAATTGGAAGAAAATGGACAATGGTGGCTTTAGGTACGCTAGCAAAAATTAGAAAAATGGTAGATCAAATCATTATGAAACTGAAATTAAAATTTGTAATTTGTAATTCCCTAGGAGTGCCATTTGTAGTTGGATGGGTTCTGATGGCTGCTTCAATGAATTTGTCAATGATGCTAGCTGGACGTTTTATCACAGGTAACTTTGAAATAATATTTTTATTTGAAAATTCGAAATATCCAAAGGAAAACTATAATTTGTAATTACTTCAGGCTTCTGTGGTGGAGCATTCACATTTCTCGCACCAGTCTACGTTGGCGAAACAGCAGAAGATCATATTAGAGGGACTCTGAGCACTGTAAGCGGTGTGTCCTTAGTTGCTGGAATACTTTACTCGTAAGTACTTTATCTGAATATAATATCTGAGTAAATATTCAATAATTAAAATAAAATATTTTTAACAGTTACATTCTCGGAGCAATAATGTCCTGGGTTTACCTGAGCATCGCTTGTTCTGTAATTCCGGTCATGCTGATAGCCGCTATGGTCTGGATGCCCGAGTCCCCACGATATCTTCTGGAGAAAGGAAATGTAAAGGCTGCTGTATCTGCACTTCAAAGGCTTCGTGGTGCCGTAATGGTCGAACAAGTCGACTTGGAACTCAAAATGGTAAGTTGTGGCAATAAATATTAGCTGAAGCTAAAAAAACTTACTTAAAATTCTCTAAACAGATTGAGAAAAGTATCCAGGAGAGCAACGCAAGACCCGCTGGGTTCAAAGACTTGTTTGAACCATGTGTACTCAAACCCATTGCAGTTGCTTGTACCCTCATGGTCTTTCAACAATTATCCGGGTATGGTCAACACAAAAATTCTCATTTTTATTGATGGGATATGCTTATTGAAAATTTATCATCTTACAGAATTAATGCTGTATTATTTTACGCGGTGGACATTTTCAAATCTGCAGGATCAGATTTGAATCCAGACATTTCTTCTATTATCGTCGGAGCTTTCCCTGTTCTCCTCGTCACAATTTGTGCATTTCTAGTGGATCGGGCTGGAAGGAAAATTCTATTTGTAATTTCAGAAGTCGGCATCGTAATTTCTCTCGCAGCTCTTGGGATATTTTTCACATTGAAAGCTAACAATGATGGAGTTGCGCCAAACAATTTAGGATGGCTACCACTGGCTAGTTTGATCTCATACATTATCACATATAACATTGCCGTAGGTCCACTGCCTTGGGTGGTTATGGGAGAACTATTGCCTCCTCATATCAAAGGTAAATATTTGGATTTTTTGTATGTTTTGTCTAAATTTAATTTTGCAACTTTACCTTTCCTAGGTTTGGCCGGAGCTATTGGAAGTTCTTTTTGCTGGGGTTTGGGTTTTATTGTTTCTTTCACATTTGCTGATCTGTCAGGATGGATTGGTCCAGGTAAATCAAGTCACATCTTAAGACAAATTAGTGTTTTGAAAATATTTAGAATTTTATTTGTGTACATTTTTAGAGGGATGCTACTTTTTCTTCTCAGCTGCGAGCATCGTTGGTACATTGTTCGCGGCTTTCCTCCTCCCAGAAACAAAAGGAAAAAGTCTTGACGAAATCCAAGCTTTATTCAAATAAATAATTACTGCTGTCAATATTTTGGCAAAAGCCCACCTTAATATACTGGCCCTTGCCCTGGGACTACTTGTACTGGGCTTATTTTTCATAACCCAATTCTTATCATGAATTAGTTGTAATTTTATATGTGTAAAATCCTATGGAACTTGTTTACAAACCCAATCATAATAGTACATGCTTGTCATTTTTTTAATTTTAACATTAGTTATTTTTTCTATCATAGCTTAATCTCATTATCATTGAATAAACTGACTTAGCTCAGCTATTTATTATGTAAAACATGTTTTATGCAGTTCAAGTTTCTCGCAGTCACAGTGGGACAAGAGAAAGGAGTTGACCAGTTTATCTGCATTTCTGTGTTCATGTGATTCATTGGGTGGACAATCGTATTTTGTGTGGTGCATGACAAGAAAAATGTTCCGTTGAGACGGAAAGTGCATTTGCCGCCGGTTGCCTTACTTTTGCAAACTGCCACAATACTGTAAATGATTATGCAGATATCAGATGCATATTTCCTTCAACCCTTTCCTTCGCCTCTTCATTTTCAAACGCCAGATTTTCTACTTAAAACAGACAAATAAAATTACCACGATCCAATTTTTAGGTACATTAAGCGGAGTTAGAATTTCACAATTTGGTGATTTGCGTAATACACTAGTTCATCCCTTCATAAAATCCTATCGAGTTGAATGAATGGAAATAGGAAATGTACCAATACGGATATTAGATATGTATTTCACAAGTCAGGAAAAGTGATCCAGAATATAAATAGAATTTTCCTTGTTTGGATAAAACCATTGGGCAATCCAATCCAATACCCCATTGCATACGGTCAATGTAGCTAAAAGTGCAAATAAGGTGACTAAGAGCAAAATGTGCCTCTTGTTAGAATGAATGCGACAGATTAGGATAAGTTCAGAGAACGATTAGAAAAGTGTTATGATGGCATAAAACTTGATTCGTATGCATAATTGGTCAAAGGTTAAAAGTGAAATGGATTAAGGGGAATCGAATAAAACTATCTTCCTCATAGGGACACTGTGGTCTTTATCATGGCAAGACTCTTAAATTAAGACTACTTAAATCGCAAAATATTCATCAGAGTTCAAGTTTATTCAATTTTTTAAAGAATATGCTTTAGTTAATCTATATCAGTTTTGAAATTCTTAACCTTCGGGCATGGCTAGCTAAGACGGCCAAGTACGCAATTGGCAAGACGAAGTATGATTACGAGTGTAATGTGTTGACTTCACAATTAACGATCATGAACTCAATGAACTCACCTTGTTGTGCAATCTGCACATTTATTGCAAATTAATGCAAAAATATTATGGAAAATAAAAAAAGGAGTCACAGCATTTGCAGAAAAAATGGATTAACACGCGTTAGTTATATTCCCATTCCTTAAAATCCATTGATGCCGGAAAACAAATAAAAAAATGAACCAAGCCATGATTACATCATGTATAATCTCCGAGTAAATCATAAATCCTTCATTTCAGAATTTTCCCTTGTATGGGAATTGCGAATAGGTTAAATGCATAAAATGCATTTGGAAATTCTTTTGTTTGAAAACACGCCATGCTATGCAAATGCCGAAGCTAGAGGCAGGTCCTGTAGACTTGGTTTGATTAGGACTGCCTGCCCACCTTTTTCGCTATTACTTTGTAAATAATGTAACGTGTAATGCAATGCAATGCAATTTGCAATTTTGCATTGTGCTAGTGCCTGCCTACAGATGCAGAGCAGGAAATCAACCATGCAGACCGTTGTGCGTCCCAGTTATCAAAGGGTTAGCAACAGCCAGCAACTGTCGTCTCAAATGTTGTGGATGTGCAATCACGCAATGGCAAACCCCACAAAGGCAAAGGCTTGTTGGAAATTATAGCTAGCTAGCTGTAACGCTGCACTTCTGTTTGGACGACGACATCCGTCATGGTCCTCAAGATTCAAGTAAGGAGGGATAAGATCATTTTATTATTACATCGTTCGTTTCGTATATCCGATGCGTGAAACAAGTTGAACAGTCAGTCACAATTTTCCGCCCTTAGCAGTCAGTCAGTCAGTCAGAGGGCTAAGCTAGACAGACATGCAGTCGTCTCTTTGTACAGTTAATTAATTTTCATTACAGTGAAATTTGCAAATTGTGCACACACAAAAAATGGTGTTCCGAGAGCTAAATCCTGGTGAGCGGGAGAAAATTTTTGACGGTCTCATGAAAGAATCTCCATTTATTGCCGGTGATGAAGAAAAACCAGTCAAACCAAAACAAATCGAATGGTTGAATCCAGAATTAGTGAAAGAAGGACAAGCATTTGTGAGACGGAATTTTTTTGCCATAATATTGGCTCATCTTGCTGCTCTCCTCTATGGATTCTCATTTCGACGTTTATCCACAGTTTTGCTCAGAACAGGGAAATCAACAGAAATAGATGATTCATTCCTTCGATATTTATCAACGTTCCGACATTTTAAAACCTGGTACGAAACAGACATTAGTGGTGAGTTTAGTAATTTGGATGCAAAAGGGTACGAAGACATTCAAAGGGTAAGGACCATGCACGTCTGGGCCTTAAAGAAGGCTCAACTCATGCCACTACCCTCAGATGATGAACTTCATCCGACTGAAGAAAAATTGGAATTGGCTGAAGCCATAAGAAAAGACTTGAGTCTAGTTCCCACAGAGGCATTGCCCGAAGAGTTGAGGACTTATAATCCTCAAGTACCTATGAGTCAGTTTGACATGGTCATGACACAATTTGGCCTAGTGAGCATCATATTCCTATTTCCAAATACCCTCGGGATCAAGGATAAAAGAGGGTTGGAAGGATTTATGCATCTTTGGGCAATATTCGGTCGACTTCTTGGAATAGAAGATCGGTTCAACATTGCCCTTTATCCTGACAGAGAACTTTACAACAAAATTTTCTTGGATGTTGGAATTGGGAGTTTGAAGGAAACAGATTTGGCAGTCGTCACTCNTTTATCCTGACAGAGAACTTTACAACAAAATTTTCTTGGATGTTGGAATTGGGAGTTTGAAGGAAACAGATTTGGCAGTCGTCACTCTTCAAAAATCTTTCATTGACGGACTTTTTCAAATCACATTTTTTGGATCAGTCAAATCCTACTTGTATCATGGACTAAATTCCAAAGAAGCTCTTCCAGATTTTGATGGGAAGAATTTGTATAGAGTAATGAGTTGGGTGGATTGGTTCTACTATTTATTTCTCCGACTCATCCTGTTCCTTTATCCGGATTTTACATTATTTCGGGAATTTGTTAACTATACTTCCAGACTCCTGTTACAGGTCTGCTTCAAAAAATATCTTAAGGTTGACAAGAAACGTGCAAAAAAGTTGCAATAGAAGACGCTGAAATCTCAACCGGTGAAAATTAACCAATAACAATGTTAGTCTTATCATAGAATCTCAACAGAGCAGATATCATAACGAATTGAGAGCCGAGGGCTAATAGACAGAAATAGCCAAACTCTTCATACATTGTTTGAAGTAGTTCAATGGGTAACTGTTAATGAACTTTAGTCACATGGATTTAAAGGTAGTCTTAAAAAGATTGCGGTGTTTTGGATTAATATGCATGGCATGGTAGTGTTGCGATTTTTTGCTGTTACGTATTCCTTGGTAAGCTGCGTTGTGATTAGCATTAGCTTAGCACACCAGTCTAGTGAAAAAGCTAGCGAAAAATTAAATTAACCTCGGCTCAGTTGTGTAGAAATGAAAACTTGCGTTGTTTTGTTGTGAAACGAGATTAATGCTACTTCTGCTAGTCTTGGTAGGTCATGCACTCTGGGCTAGTTTAAATGAAGGCAAGTAACATGAAGGATTTCATAATCAAATCTTTAAATAAAAAGACTGTTGTTAATATTAGACGTTCGATTAATTTATTAATGAATCAGCTATGTTTAGTCGTAAACAATAACAGCATAAATGCGCATAACTTTTTAGATAGCTCAGGATGAATGGTTGAATAAATATTTCCTGTATCGATTAGGATACAAATTTAATCACAGTTACCATAATAAGATTTTATTAACTAGATCGCATCTTCTACCACTTTCTAGAAATTAGCGCAAGTAGCCATACATGTTCTTATGCATGGAAATGTTGAAAATAAAAAACAAAATTATGTTGCGTACTGCATAAATGTCCATTCCTTTGCAATATCTCAAAATCAACCATTTCTTGAGTAATAAATTTAACTTGACGAAAAAATTCGACGAATTGCATTGCTTAATTTTGTACGAGGACAAGGGTAAGGCGGAATAGAGGAAACTCTATTGAATTTGATATTGAGGCCTGGCTCTCCTAATTTTTATCATTTTGCATTATCTGAAGAAAAAATATATTACTTCGTACTGAGAAGCAAATTAATGATGCCGTCTAGTATGATTCTGAAAACAGTAACGACAGTAGAGCGCTTGATGACATAAAAATGACTGACTCGTATACCGAGTGGCCTGCAAGCGTTTATAGCGGCCCGATCTTCTACGGACAGAAATAAAAGTTTTATGATCTTTTAAAATAGAAACTCCATCTTCATGAATCTTGGCTGCTTGCGGGTAAACGATGAAATGTAAAGCATAAACAAGGATCATAATTTGAGACGAAATAATATAAAACCCCGTCGGCAGCACATTGAACCCTCGAATGAACGCGTAACTTTTATAAATTGTAAAAACAGCACCCAAAGTTTTAAGTCCTGGCATAAGAAAATTCGAATGAATATCAGAAAATAATTCATTCATAACTTGCATCTTCATGTATTCGGCCGATAACTGATTCGTCGAATGTGCCTCCCTGAAATAAACTCAAGAATGTTAAATTAATATCTAGACTATAGTTTGTAATTAATTTCTTACGTTTTCATGCGTCTCAACCAGCTATTTGTCATCCCGATGTACATGGAGATAATATAGACCACCAATAGCGTCGTCGTGTAATATGTCGCTCGAACCAATACTTCAATTATTGAGTAAGTGAAAAATGTAAATCCATTTTGAATGATTTCGGGAAAAATTGAATATAAAAATATCGGACTGTTTGGCCTCAGAAATAAACGGGCGTAACTGACTATTTGATTTGAATTCATTATCATAGCACCATAAATTATAATCTTCTCTACTTTTTTCGAAACAGACTTGAACAATTCAGCTCCTATTGGATATCAACATATTACACAAATAGTCGACAAATATTATTTGGCTATGATATAAAAATACCTTCATTCTGAGCATGTAATTTTAAGAAGGCATTCCAGAAATCAATAATTCCTTCCAATTTCCATAAAATGTGGATTTGAAATAAAACTGAAATCGCTTGATTGATACAATTGGACACTATGATTAGACAATCAGCTGTAGCTGAGGAGGTAGAGAAACAGGTGTACGTGCGATAAATGAAATAAATGAGGTTTAACATGGCCAAATACAATAACACCTTCCAATTTCTCAGCCTTCTTTTATTCCTCGTCACATTGAGCTCACCAGTCATTTCGTTGATGACGAGATGGAAATATTCTTAACTTTGTCCCAACAATGAGCAAAATGACAGAAATAACGGTAAAATTGGTTCGCGTTTTCCAGAAATTTGAAAACTTGTCCCTGCACTTTTTAATTCTCGTAGGGGCACCCATATTTAAATTATATTTTGTTGACCGGAAACGTATGAACCATGCCATGGCCGCCCGATAATATGCTTTAGTGTCGTCTGCTGGACATAAACTAGGGAGTAACTTGCCCTTCCTAAAATTTCCAAGTATTGATGTAGACATATGGATAGGATAACCGCATAAATAATTCACAGAAATATTATCATATTAGTGCAACCTTTCCAGCCTCGTTTTATGCACAATGATACACAATTGACTTGAATGATCTATATCGATATCCATGTCAAAAGTGTGCCACTGAAATAATGGTACCAAGCCAAGGTCTTAAACTATTGAAAATTCGTGTAGGAGTCGGAATTTTGTTAAAATATTGCCCTCCCCTTGCCATTGCTCAATTAAACATAAGAAAAAGCCGATACGTTGACAGACACAAAAAATAAGTATTAATTAGCTCAATTCTTGCACCCAATATACTTACATGTTTCTTGCTCTTGATATGTCCGAGGTTCAAAGAAATAAGAAATCGTTTGATCAATACAGTTGGTAGGGAAAGAAATATTAAATTTTCATTGGATCATGTCACAGCTGCGGGGCAACTGGAAATATCGATTCAACTGATATTTCGCATTTCGAGTATCGTAATGGTAATTTTTTAACCCGCGGACATTTGTTAATATTAACCTTAAGTTAATATGAGTGGTACAAAAAAATCCGCAGCCTCTAAAAAGAAGGCAATAAATAAAAAGAAGGAAGAGTTGAAGAGGAAACAAGCAGAAAAGGAACAAGAAGAAAATGAGACAGAGTTTCAGAAAGCTTGCTTGGAGATTCGAGTTAAAGAATTGGAGACATTAAATGCAGGGTGGGTAATTAACTATTACACTAAGGTATTAAATTAGTTTACCCCGATAAATATTTTTGTACATTTATTTTACATCTAGAATATTGAGCAAATGTGACTACTTGGACAGTCAGAATAATGTTTTCAAAACTCAATTGGAGGAAACAAGGGAGGAACGGGACGATTTGGTTAATTACTTGCAGAGATGTCTAACGGAAGAGCAAACGATTACTAAAGAACTTGAGGATAGGCTTTTTGGAATGCTAGAGGCATGTTTATGCATTATTATCATTATCATTTTTATTTTTTATGCATTTTCTTTTTTTTGTTGTAATTGTGCAGTTATTGAACATTCGTGTAATGAGTAGTTAATAATGCTGATTCCTTCCGTATTACAATTGTATAGGCACGAAAAGATGACCTTAAAGATTTTGACCAGAAATTTGCACAAAAAGATGAAGAATTTGACACGATGAAAACAAAATTAGATAAAATTGTCCTCGAGCAAGGTCAGTAGAGCAAAACAAGATAATTTTGAGTTACTTCTAATAAGCCATTCATTTTCAACCTGGTTTTAGGATTGAAGTTAGCCTCCATAGAAGAGTTTAGACTACAAAAAGTTGAATTGTCAAAACAAATGGAAGAATTAAAACGAACCCTAGAAGATGAAAGAACTGAGTTTAGTAGAAAGTTTGATGAGTTGGAAAACAAGACGATTGTATATCGCGAAAAATTAAAGAAGGATGCAATTGAAATGCTAATAAAAATTTCTGAAGATGTTCAAAAAGCTGGGAAAATGAGCTTGACTTCTTCCATCAAAGCTGCCATCACAGCAAATGTCAAATTGAACCAAGAGGTGAATATTTAAAAAAATTTCAAGTTACTAAAGAATTTAAATCTGCCATTCAAAATTTCTCAGCTCGAAACAGTCAGCCAAGATAATCTCAAACTACGAGACACTTTGGACCAAATGACTTCCAAAAACCGAGAAAGAAAAGTTACTATCGAAATCCTGGAGGAAGAAAATTCTCTAGTTCACAGAAAATGTTTGCAGTACAAAAATACTCTCGAAATTCTACTAGACAAACAAGTTGAAATGGAAAATCGAATCAAAATAGTAAAAGCGAACTGAGCGTGAATTATCCAAGCTACGAGAGGAACACAACAAATGCAAAACAGAAGATGAAATTTCAAACATGATCAGAAATGCAATGACTTCAACTGTAGTTCCCCAGGAAGGTGTACAGGATGCAGTTGGAACCCAGCGAGAAATAAGACACCTTCGGGAAATTATAATCAAAATGGCCGTTGTAGCTAAAGACTTGAGCGAGGTAATTACTAGATTTATTAATATATTGGAAAATGTCTGAAATCTGTAATTTTCCATTTTGTCTTGTTTAGGCTGCAAACGTTGCTGAAGTTCAATTTTTAAAAGGAAGATTATAAAAACATGTTAATCAAATTATACGAATCTGCTTGTGAAATTCAGAATTTGCCTGATGAGCTTCGATCCAGGCTTGTTGTTCAACTTCCATCAGTATCTGCACTCAAACCATTCTCATGAGAATGAGAATCTACAACGTAGTAAATTAATTATTATAGACAGATGTGTGTAAAATTCCATTCGATATTAAGAATTAAAATAAATAAAACACACCTGATTAATAATCCGTCAGCGTAGCGCTTTACCCCTTTGGCCAAATCCCAATCCCAATGAGTTGAACGATAAGAAAAAGTGCGCAATGCAATGCAAAGTTGAATCCACAAACAAATTGAAGTTTTATTTTTTTAATCAATCAGCCCTTCACATCGACCTCAAGTTTAACCACACCACAATATAAATGCTAATTTAGTGCTTGCGTTGATACAGAACCAGACACGACAGGAAAGGGGAGTTTATTCGTATTGTGTTGGTGAATAATGTAAGCAAATCCGAAATTCGTCTGTGATTTTAAATTGAAAAAAGTGTGTAAGAGTTCTTACACAGTATAGAAGAATCGATTGTCACTATGGATGAGGATCCAGCTTTAGCAACTGACTCCGATTTGGAGGCAGAGGTCAACAGTTCACCTGTAACACCATTGGTCCCACCGTCGTCATCTTCTTCCTCATCACCATTCAAGAGTCAAAGAAAAAATCAGATTCTGGCATCGCTAATTGGTAATTCGAACATATGTTGAACTTGTGTGTGGGATTATTTATATATATGGGACTTTTTTTTTTACAAAAGCTTAATATAAATATTTATCTGCAGTTACAATTGGGTCATTTGGTCTGGGAACAGTACTTGGATGGTCCTCGCCTGGTCTTCCGAACCTGCAGAGTGGCGGTCAACTTGGGCCTTTGTCAGAGTCTATGAAATCAATGGATTGGGTCAATTGTCAATGTATTTTTTTATTAGCGAGCTAAAAATATTTTCGTACAGATTAGTAATTAATTAGTTTTTGGAACTTGTAGCTCGGTGCTCTAGTGTCGGGATTTGTAATTGGATTTTCAATGGACCGAATTGGACGAAAATTGACGTTACTTTTCATATCGGTTCCATTTGTTGTGGGTTGGGTGACAATGGCCCTTGCATACAATTTTGAAATGCTTTTGGTAGGACGTTTCATAACAGGTACCAAGTTTACGAACAATTCACTTGATTATTTCATAAGTTCATTAAGAGTTTTGCATTAATCTATAAACTAATTTTAGGGTTTGCCGGTGGTGCATTTGTTTTGGTTCCGCCAGTGTATATCGGCGAAATTGTTGAGCCTAGCATTCGAGGAGTTTTAAGCTCTACTGTGATTCTCGTCTTGGTTTCGGGAATTCTATTCACGTACGTTACTTAATTCGTGTTAAAATATATTAGCTACTTTGTGCTCTGTGCAGCATGAAATATTTTAAAAGAACGTTGTTTTATGTCTTCCAAGGTACATTATTGGATCATGTGTATCATGGATTCTACTATCTACCATCTGTGCAACAATTCCAGCTCTGTTTGTTTGCTGTATGGTTTTTATGCCCGAATCGCCTTCATATTTACTGACCAAGGGGAAAACTCGTGAAGCAACGGCGTCATTAAAATGGCTCAGGGGTGCATCCGAAAATTCCCAAGTAGAAGCAGAGTTGACTCAAGTAATTTGATTTCTATAATGATCGTTCATTACCAAATATTTAAACATAATTTATTCATTTTCTGAAGATGCAAAATAGCATTGATGCGAATTCTAGACAGTCCAGCACATGGAGTGACCTTCTTTCAGCTCCAGTATTCAAGCCAATTATGATTAGTTTAATGCTGATGTTTTTCCAGCAACTCGGTAAGAAATCTACTAACCAGACTTAACATGCTATTTCACAGTTCAACAGTAATTTTTTATACCAAAAGGTGGAGTGAACGCGGTAGTATTTTTTTCCAAAGACATTTTTCTGGCTTCCGGAACAGATATTAATCCAGACTTGTCTTCCATTCTTGTTGGGACCACACAAGTCATTATGAGTGTAGTTTCGGCTTCTCTTGTTGAAAGAGCTGGTCGAAAGATTCTACTCATTATCTCAGAGGCTGGAATGGCTGTTAGTCTTATTGCTTTGGCAATTTTCTTCCGATTAAAAGACGACAATGGGGACAAAGCACCTCCTAATCTGGGATGGCTTCCAATTACTAGCCTGATCCTTTTTATGATTACCTACAATATAGCCGTAGGTTCAGTTCCTTGGATAATGATGGGAGAAATTTTACCACCACATGTCAAGGGTGAGTAGAATTTTATAATTTTTGTCATACGTATTTCAAAAAATGAAATAACGTCAATCGTTATATCCAGGATTCGCCTCCGCACTTGCATCTTCCTTTTGCTGGGCTCTGAGCTTCATTGTTACAAAGAACTTTGGATCCCTATCAGAATTGTTGGGTCAATTTGCTATTTTTTGTATTTTTGGTGTTATAAGTGGACTTGGAGCACTTTTTGCCATTCTCGTCGTGCCAGAGACTAAAGGAAAAAGTCTGGATGAAATTCAAGCCTTATTTAGTCGTTGAGTGTGCTCGGAACATCCTGACACTGACTGATCTGTTGCATCCCGGTTATTAGTAAATATGTTACTGTCAACGCGCTAGTATTAACCACCCTGTATTAAGTCAATTATAATACAATCATTGTACAACTCCTGGTGATATTTCACCTGGTAGCTAGTCAGATCGCAAAATGTAATGAACAAATTTGCAAACTAAGCAACACAACAACTACAAATTAATCTTGCTATCAAAAATGCTTTGTATTGAATTAGTCAAATAAAAACACCGGCCAGACTGTAAATCGCCTTGTAATAGTCTGATTCACGTATGCTTATTAATGGTGTCATTAAACTTAAAATTTGCTTGTGGCAAAAAGGCGCACGGGACGGAATCACTCTTCCTAATAATTCCAATCAAATTTTACCTTCGACCAAGGTTTATGCATGAAAAGATCTTGTTCTCGTATATTAAACCTAACATTCGATAAAAACAGACGTGATGGCATGAATGGAACAAATGCCAATTGCCTTTTGTTTACTCAGGCTGGAACAGAGACATATAATCGAACCAGGCACAATGGTTACATCAATCAATAAAACTAACTTAATTTGTATGAGATGAAACTCATTCAGTTTCAATACTGACGGCTTGGAACAACCGTGCAGAATGATCGATTATCATTTTAAACCTTATATAACTGAACAGAACGCCCGTATCATGTTCAATATTGTTCCAAAATAGAAATTATTTTTTTCTTAACGTAATTTAATTAGTTTCATATAATTTTTACATGGTTCCTGTGAAATTATTCACTTGGTAACAAAGGAGTGTCAGCTTGGCAAGCTGTGCTAAAGAATTTGATAATCGTCGTGATCATCATTCTATAAGAAACTATTTTCACAAATTGCAGAATTTGCAAAAAAGTGTAGATGCTCAGTCAAACTCAGGTCTGTGTCCTCTCATTTTTGATAAGGTAAATCACTAATACTAAATTGCTAAAATATTCCGCATTAAATTACTTCGCATGCATTGACGTTAAATATGCCCATTTACAAACAGTCGTAAGGAACGATCGGATAAGCGTAAGGGTAAAGGTATGACACGGGCTTGACCCCGCACACATGTTTCCACATTTACTTAGTTAATTAATCTTGGTCGTGTCAGATACATGATATATAATGTAATGTAATTACATGATTTTAACGACTGACTAGTTACGAAATTTCGTCACGGTACGTTTGATGTGAATGAGACTTACTACATATTTAATGACAGAAATCAAACTTGTACTTGATTAGGTTCTTGGCAGCAAAGTGACTGATTATTAGTCCAGGAGTTGGGATAGGGAGTTGGGTATAATTTATCATCTACCGTCTTTGTGTATCAATATGACTAAATTCGAATCTGATACATTCGTCGCCCAAAAGCGTCCCCAAATTCTAGCATCGGTTGCAGGTATTTTCTAAAGTTGATTGGACAACTGATTTTATCGGATGTTTATGAAAGTAACATGAATAATTACATTTTTGTATAGCTGCATTTGGAGCTTTTGTACTTGGAAATGTGGTAGCGTGGACAAGTCCCGTTCTCCCACTTTTAAAGATTTCCGATCAATTTAGCTCGTTAACCTATGATGAAATATCTTGGATTGCATCTTTAGTTCCGGTAATCACTTAATTCTGGTTCTGACTTACACTGTTAGTTCAAAATTCAAACGATAAATTATTTGTATCTAGCTGGGTGGAATCATTGGAGGGCAAATAGGTGGATACTCCGTTGGAAAATATGGACGGCAGTTCTCAATTTTTCTGCTGTGCTTCCCCTGCACCTTTGGATGGCTCCTGATTTTGTTAGCTCAAAATGTCTCGATGATGTATTTCGGGCGATTTATTACCGGTGAGTAGGTTGAAAGGTTCCACGTCATTGCACCTCGAACAAAAGCACCTCGGACAAAAGCACCTCGGTCAATGCACCTCGAGGTCAATGTACCTCGAACAAATGCACCTCGAGCAAAAGCACCTTGAGCAAAAGGACCTCGAGGTCAATGTACCTCGGTCACTTTCCTGAATCATTCATTTTATTCAAAACTTATCATTTGTAACAGGTTAATATGTTCAACTGTAACAAGTATAGCAGTTTTTTGTTTAGGTTTACCAGGTTTTACCAGGTTTGTAACATGTTTGTAACATGTTTATAATAGGTTTGTATCAGGTTTTACCAGGTTTGTAACAGGTTTTGTAACAGGTTTGTAACAGGTTTTGAGGTGCTTTGGTCCGAGGTGCATTGGCCTGGAGGTGCATTGGCCTCGAGGTGCATTGGCCTCGAGGTGCTTTGGTCCGAGGTGCATTTATCCGAGGTACACTGACGTGCTACCGGTTGACAGAATCTTCCTAATCAATAGTTGAGTCAAGCTTGTCAATTAAAACAAAGATTATCCTATCCAGGAATCTGTAGCGGTGCTTATTGTCTTGTTATACCCGTCTACTTGAGTGAAATTCCGGACCAAAGCATCCGTGGACTTGTAGGATTAATGTTCCCACTATTGTGCTGTCTTGGCGTTTTGTCCACGTAAGTGTGAGCGCAACGAGATGGAAGAAATTTTGGGTTAAACATATTTATACGCTTTAGGTACATACTTGGAGCCTTTGTTTCATGGGAGACGTTGACAATCTTTAGCACTTGCATGCCTATCATTCATGCATTCTTTGTCTACCGATCCCCCGAATCTCCAACATTTTTGATTTCCAAGGGTCGAAGGCAAGCTGCAGGAAAATCTTTAATGAGACTTCGGGGAGCCATTGTATTTGATGATATCGAACCAGAACTAGCAGAAGTAAGATTTAAATACAACAACGCATGCATGAACACTTACGTTATTTACTACTTATACGTTTGTTATTTAACAAACTTCGTCTTCAGATGGAAAGTAGTTTGGGTCAGAATCGTCGGACAAATTTCACTACATCAGACTACTTTGCACCTGAAGTTTTGAAACCATTGTCGATTTCAATGGTTCTAATGATTCTTCAGCAATTCGGTGCGAAAACAAAATTATTATATTTAAGGACTTGTGAATATGTCTCACTTTGACCCACAGGTGGAATTAACGCAGTTATTTTCTACACCGTCAATATATTTCAATCAGCGGGCTCCGACATTAATGCGAATCTTGCATCTATGATTGTTGGAGTCGTCCTACTAATCGGCATGCTACTTTCAGTCTTTTTCATTGAAAAAGCTGGGCGCAGAGTATTGCTCATGGTATCCGATGCTACTATGACCTTAAGCCTTCTGGGCCTTGGATACTTCTTTTATGTAAAAAGTAGCAATGGCGGAGTTCCCCCTGAGGGATTGACTTGGCTTCCGTTGACCAGTTTGGTTGTGTATTCCATATCCTTCAATCTTGGTGTGGGACCCTTGCCCTGGTTAATGATGGCAGAACTCCTCCCGTCTCATGTTAAAGGTAAGTTTTCATATTTTTTGAATTTGTACAACTTTGATGAAGAGATTCAAGAACACAGAAAATATTTCTAATTTAGGTGCAACATCTGCATTGGCAACGTCATATCCGATGCTACTATGACCTTAAGCCTTCTGGGCCTTGGATACTTCTTTTATGTAAAAAGTAGCAATGGCGGAGTTCCCCCTGAGGGATTGACTTGGCTCCCTTTGACTAGCTTGGTTGCGTATTCCATAGCCTTCAATCTTGGCGTGGGACCCTTGCCCTGGTTAATGATGGCAGAACTCCTCCCGTCTCATGTTAAAGGTAAGTTTTCATATTTTTTGAATTTGCACAACTTTGATGAAGAGATTCAAGAACACAGAAAATATTTCTAATTTAGGTGCAACATCTGCATTGGCAACGTCGTTCAATTGGATGTTGGCCTTTCTTGTGACGAAATTTTTCATCGAAATATCCGTGCTTCTAGGAATGGCAACTTGTTATTTCATGTTTGCTGCTTGCTGTGCAATTGGCACGGTCTTCGTATACTTTGTTGTGCCTGAGACGAAGGGGAAAACTTTTGAAGAAATTCAGAAAAGTTTTCTATAAATCACGACCAAACCGAAAGTTTAATGAAATTAAATATAAAAATAATTTAGCACATTAAAATAATAATGTTTCTCTCAAACTGGGTGTTAAACGGACTTGGTTTAAACTTTTTCTTCTTTTCTTTTTCTTTTCTTTCTTTTTTCTTAAACTTTTCGTTGTTAAACGACCTGACCCAATCTACAGATTGAATATTGAATGGAAGCAGTTAAGTTGGATGACTTACTTTACAAATTTTATTAAAATAACTTAGCAAATATAATAGAAAAGGAACACATGGCTTAACTTAAAACTATGCGAAGCTATCGTGCTTGACGTTTAAATAATATAAGATTTCGATTCGGCCAATAAATAAATGAAATGAAACAACAGTCTCTATCAGCGACTCCGTACGTTTTGTTCTAAATTCTTTGTGGACTTGATGAGCTGTGATGATATCGGATTCTTTACATAAGCTTGCATGATATTGTCGTCAGTCAAAGCACAGTCAGTGGCAACGATTTGGTTGAATTTGTCCTTTTGTTCGGCGTACAGGTGATGGCCTCCACCTTGGATAAGCTATAAACAAAAATCGATTAATTAGTAAACTCCTTCACTGTTATCTAAAGTGTCTGAAGAATATTCAATTTAAAACCATGGCTTACATGTGTGGAGCAATCAGAATTCTCCCTCATTGCTCGAATTTGTTCAAATGGGATGTGGTCAAGCCATGTGTCTGATCCGTAAAAAATGGTGAGTGAGATGTTTTTATCCAAATTCGGAATTCGGTGTCCTGCAAGATAAAGGTGAGATTGTATAAATTATCGCTTCATCAAATATTTATTTTCGTAAAGTTCTGATTCTTACCCATTGGGTATTTGGCCCAAGCTAAACATGACATAAGTGTGTGATAGGCAGTTTCCCCTCTGTAAAATCAATGAAACAATTAGTTGTCATAATATTCCAATTGTTTTTGAAATTGAGCAAAAAACTAAAAAAAAACTTACGTTGGGTTTCTTGCGTTGCAGTGGTAGAGATAATTTGAGATTTTTGCCTTTGCATTATTCACTAGTCCTTCAAAGGTGCGTCCCAGATCTGGTCTAATCTTTTCGATT
>WJEZ01000149.1:0-42387 GCA_009869925.1 Thalassaphorura encarpata
TTTTTATACTCTACCCGGATTTTCTTCCTCTGCTGAAATTGTGTCCAGACCGTAAAAGCGTGTTTAAAAGGAAATGTGCACTTCCTTTCCTTGCGTCTCTGGGATCTCTTTTTTTTTGCAATCATTTTGAGCAGCCTGTTTCTCTTGCTGTTTTTTTCATTGCACTGTATTGCGATTTGGTTCAAAATAATTATTTCATGGCTGCAAAAATTCAAAAAAAAATGAAAAGGTAGGCGTTTTGCGAATTTCTGTTCCATTCGCAAAATTTTAAATTCGTACTCTTTCGCACACTTTACGTCAAGTTCTCCACAACTTGCCTGGTGATTAAATTTCTGGCCTATTTTTACCTAGAATTTCAAAAAACGTTAGAAAATTGTAAAGTTGGCCTCGTTTTCTCATTTTTGCCCAAACTTTTCGCCCATCTGAGCAAACATGAATAACAAGAGCAGTCATCCAGAAAGAACAGCGCAGCAGTCGTATATTCGCACGCAGGAATCGAGAGTCAGTGGAAAGTGCGTCATCAAAGTTTCAACTTTTCCTTCTTCTGTTTACATTCTGCCTACGTATGTCTCATATGTTATGGAATCCTGAATCAGAACCCATGGATGGATCTGATTCTATTCACAAGAACAAGTTCTTGCCTCACTTCCTCTTTTCCTTCCGCTTCCTGTCCTCTCCTCTCATCTCGCCTCGGGTCGGGCAAGGCGTTCTTCTACCCCCTAACAATAATAAGTTGGAAAATTGAACAAATAATAATTTGCAATTGTTGTTCCAATCCTACTACTGCATTCGAGTGTAGGAGGAACAAAGTTAAACAAATATTTTGAAGAGCAAGAGCAACGCATGGATTGCTTCAACTCAGGCCTATACAATTGCTTGCACTCAAACTCAACATTTTGCCAAGTGTCTAAAAACTTTTGGATATAACAAACCCTAAATGAAGAGAAAACTCGAATTATCAGTTGGTCTCAGAAGTGATTATCAGTTTAATTTAATAATCAGTCACTAATATTCGTAAGTATTCTCATAAAGGATTTTATAACAGTTATTGAGGTTCCTTGATAACTCGAATTTTTTCTTGGGCTATTATGACTATACGTAATGAAATGATCCAAACCTGACAATTGTAATTGTCCTAACTCTGCCAATTTTTATTTTTCAGTGGTGCTTAGTCAACCAAATTTGAAAAGCATTAGCAATTCCCGAATTTTTGTTCTGGACAAACTAAAACACTACTGCGTCATACGTCTGATCTATTAAACATAGAAAGGAACTGGCGGCGCCGCAGCCATAGCCATGGTTGTGTAAGATTTCGCAACATCTTCCGGTGTGTGATTTCTAACACAGTCATCATCCATCCGTGGGGTAATTTATTGTAGATTTCTCTAACCATGTATTTCTATTTGGCAGGAGCCAGTAGACTGGGACGATTAAGCTTGACTTATTTATGCTACGTAATTTTGGCATTTACGTACATTTACGTAGACTTTGAGCTGACCAACCAAAAGCATTAGCATTGGTGAAAGATTTGTGGAGCCTGAGCGGAACTTTCACCTTCCTTCCTTCCTTGAAGCATTTAGAGTGTGGATGAAATGAAAGACGCTGACGGTGACATATTCATTGAGTCAAAATATAATGGAGAAAAAAGACCATCACTGACTGAATCTGCTGTTATGTGCATGTACATGTACATGTGCTCCATTCGGATTGACTTGACTAGGCGATTCCTTTCATCCTGTTCAATTCACTTGCTTTGCTTTTCCTCCCTTTTCGTTTTTGCCCTATTCATTCTCACCCATTGCTGTTTAAGTAAAAGTCAAACTGGTTTTCACATTCACATGCATGCACGTTCGCCTATTGCCAATACAGTGAAAGTCACCTGTTCGGAAAATGAATAGAGCAAGCAACCAAATTAATTTCCACGACAAGGATTTTGCTTTGTGTTCGAAAGCCCAGCGAAAGCTTAGGTTTATCTGAATTTGAACATATTGGGTGAATTCAAGCCGTAAGTAGGGTTTGGAAAGATCTACGAGATCTTATACTTGAAGCAATGGAAACTGTCTTAAACTTAAAAATTTCATGTGATAGTTTTTGTATTTTAAATGGAGTTAGATTTTCCGTAGTAAGCTGCAATAAACTTAAAAATTTCATGTGATAGTTTTTGTATTTTAAATGGAGTTAGATTTTACGTAGTAAGCTGCATCATCAAAGCTGAAAAATAAGAAATGTACAAAGAGGTAGTTGAGGCTGTAATAAAAGTACCTTGTACAACTTTTATAAGCCAACTTTCCGACCAGATTCTCTGAGGAGTCAATTTGACCAAAGATCCTTCAAGTAAAGTTAAGTAGTATACGTTAGTAAGTTGATGATGGCACTTTGTGGACACCATAATACATCCTCCCTTCCTTCCTTCCGTGCTATTGCTGTCCAAAGCAAAGCCAACCAGGGAAAAGAAAAGTTCAAAAAGTTTGTTGACTAGTTGACTTGCGTTTGCGTTTGCTGGTTCCAACATCAAAAGAACGAGAATGACCAAGGAAGTCACTACTACTAAACACGTGTCAAACAGCACGACGAGACGGGAGCATATACTACGTAAAGAAAGTGGAGAAAGTTAGAGGTGAAAATCTGAGGAAGTGGTCAGTCAATTCAGAATTGGATAGATGAGCAAAAGGATTTAAATGCGTAAATTATTCAAAGAACAAAGTGAAACTTGGAAGGTTTTTTTTATCCAGATTCAATCTTTAATATCAATAAGTTTACTCTCAACAAGATTAAATTCGATTAAACGGAGATACCAAAGCAGGAAATTTTAATTTGATTAGACATAAGCAGAACAAATTAAAATCGACGGATCTTGTACTAATACAAAATCTAACGGAACCACTAAGCAATATTACAAATAAATCGATTCCAAATGCCTATTTCGGATTTAGCCTCTTTTCTTCCTCATCCTTTTCTATATATACATCATACGTATATAAAAATCGAATGGACGAAAAAAGAGCAGAATTCATATTTATCATCGTCCTCAGTTGGACATCTCGACTTCTCACTCAAAGCATCACTCTTCCCCTGCTTAGAAGGAAATTGACAGGCATATTAGCTCCGCGCTCACGTTCACGTTTGTAAAATCAATAAAATTTGTGAGCAGGAGAATAGAGAAAATATAGACGATGACGATTTGAAAAATGTGATGTAGAATAGCAACAACTTCTTCTATTCGAAGTCAACCCCAAGGAAGATGTTTGCTGCTCCTGGCTGACAAACGGAGCGTGGCTATTCCATCCAATTCGTTTCGTAGTCCAGTCCAGGGGTAGATGCAGAGCATTGCATTGATGTCCACTCCATATTTCTTATTCCATTCCTCAAAATTGAAGTTGAAAGAGGCGAAGACGAAGGCGAGGAAAATAGATAAATCCTCAACTCTTCCCGACTTGGTACGCAATTTGATTTTGTCATAAATCATTTCTTTTTTATCTGCTAAGTGGGTTTAAGGAAACATCTGGACAATTCACTTTGGGTGGAAAGGAGTGATAAAAATTATAATCCGTCAAATTCATGTAAAAGAATTGACAATTTTTGGGTTGATGCATTGGAAATTTTATATATCAGACTTAAATTTTAAAGTTTTGAAGTTAAGTATCCAGTGATCCAATTGATAAAATTCATAGTAGTTTTTCTTAGTCAGATTGGTTACGCGGGCCGGAATACTTTTGGTCCATTTACTGTGAACGTCAGAAAAGTCCAACTTGTAAAATTCTTTTCAAATGAGAGCGTCCCGTCGGTGCGACTTTTAGAGTTCTTTCGATTGGACAGCTGCCAAGGGAAAAAGTATAAAACTGGCTGCTCTGTTCCTTATCACCACAACTTTTCTTCCTTGCCTCTTCCAATCAAAAGTCAAAAAGTCTTAAAGTAGAGGAACTACTACTAAATAGTACTAACTCTACATAGCCCAATTGAGAACAAAGTTTTTGATTTGTTGTCTTAAAGATTTGTAAAGGATTTTGAGGTTCTGCGGTTTGTGAGACCTTCGGGAAAACACTTGAGCTATGATGCACAGAAAGTTTGTCTTTTTCTGTATTTGCCTGTTCCCTGAGATTATTTCGCACAATACGTTAGTTATAGGTTAAAATTAAACAAATCTTGATACCTGTTTCCTTCAACTATCTCACATCTAGAAATATGTTCAGAATCCGCTTAATTTGATTAAAACTTTAATCTGGGACTGAATCAAAATGAAATCTAGAAAAGAATCTGTACCGATTGGTCCGGAGATGCCAGGATTTTCACATCAAAAGAGAAACAAGACTACAAGAGCCCCTGAAGCACCTAATCAAATCAAATTGGCCAAAGAGTCCACTCCACCTGGAATCACTCGTCCATAGCCACTTTCACTCCATCCAAAATAATAATAACAATAATACTAATCCAAACTGCTTTGTTGGCCGACATTCTTGCAAATCCACTTGGCTTTGCTTTTTCCATGCGTAAGGCCTGAGGCAAATGCAGACGTTGTTTTCTCTCCAATATTTCCAATCCAAGGACTTTTGACCACAGCATAGCCAGGGTGAATTTTGAAAACAAATATTGATTCATTTCATTATGAGTTGAGCTGAGCTTGAACATGTAGGAGGAGGATTTTACCCTGGGGGAATTAGGCAAGATTTGAGTTGTTTGTTTAGATTGGATAGGCTAGTCAAATCCACACAACATCACAGAAGGATTACCCGAATTTCCTCTAGTCATGGTTTAGGAAATTCACGAAGAACCGATTATTTCCCTTGACAGGGCTAACACAAAAATACGCAATAAGCATATATGCTAGATTAAAGTAGAATGTCAGAAACAGGGGTTGTCGTTGGGTCGGGGTTGTTGTTCAGGTCGGTAGGACGGTCGGGTTGGATGGGAACAATCCAATCGGATTGACATGACATTTTAGACGAAGAAGATGAGAAGATTGCTTCCCGCCTACTCCTACTTGTACTTGTCCTCGGCTCAAATCAGAGTGAAATGTCAACTTACTCCTGGGAGGTAATCTCAAATCCTCGCTCAATCTCCTCAACACAAATAGTATTGGAAAATTAGATTTCAAATTGAAATTCATGCACAGGCAGGGATTGAAACTGGATTCCTTCCTTCTGTACTTTGAGCAAAAAGTTAATTCGCCTGGAAAATTCTATTTGTCTTTTTCTTTTTCTACCGGATTTTAATAAACTAAAATAATAGGAAAAGTTTCGGTAAACATCTTATGGCTATGGCCTGGGCCTAAGGTTGGGAATTTTGGAATCTATGGAGAAATTCTCCAAAAGACTTTCCCTTACTTTGCTTTGCTTTCCTTTGCTTCGTTGGACTGTGTGGTAGTGACAGGTTTATTATTCTCTTTTCACTTTGCAATTTCATGCAGAGCACAAGCATAGGCTTAACCTCCGTCTGCAGACCTAGACCAAGGAAAGCAATGCAAATCAATAGGAAATAACAAATATGAGGAGAATTGGTCCAAATCATTCAGGAGTGCATTTTGGCGAAGTTCCATACGAGCATTCAATTTTCCTCAAGGTTCCTTTCAATTTCCATCATTTTCATTTTCATTCCGTCTCGTCGTCATCTCATAACGACGAGATACGATTGGATCATTTTTAGTCGTTTAATTTTGGTTGCTCAATTTTCAATTAATTTCATGACAACCAATGTTTACCATTACCCTAGTAAACAAACTGCTAAAATGCAACTCAAGGCCAAAATCATGAGACCCGTTATTGGTAAAGTCAGTCTGTCTCAGGATACATCTGTATCTCTGTCTCATCTCGACTTTTTGAACGATATCTCGTATTTCGTTATTCTTTGACATTACAAAATGATTGCACTAATTGTCTACGTCGTTCTCTTCACAATCGTTTGGAGATTCTTGCGGAGTAAAATCATACAGTATAAAACTGCATTCCCAAATGACTTTAAACCTGACTATGGGAAAGCCAATGAGAAATTCGGCAAGATTCGAGAGGAGGTAAACGAATTAATCTGAACACAATACACAATTATTCTGAAATTCTGAAGTAAACTTCATCTTAATTTTTTAGAGACGGAAGAAATGGGAGAAGAAACGAGAGGAGGAGGAAAAGAAGATTGGACAGGAATCTATTTTGGATATGTTTGACAAGGAAATGGAGTACATTAAGTTCAAGAAAGCATATGAGCGTGAAAATCCTTTGCGCCAAAGGGTAAACCTATACAACTTTATTTATGATATGGGTCATAAGGTCAAATTGGTATTAATACTAATAACAATTCTAAATTTCAGTCAACGTATGAAGGAGCCTTTGATTTGTATGAGATTAAAAAGGCACAAAGGGAAAGAAATATATTCTTGGCTAAAAAGAAGAAACAAATATTTGAAAAACATGATAAAATGAAGGAAACTAAAACGGATGTTGGGGATAATAAAAATCAAAACCCAGGGCAAAAGCAAGAGCAGCACACGGAGGAATCCGCAACTCCTGACTCAAAGAAGGACAATTAAGTGACGCTAAAAAATCTCTAAAGAAAATAGCTTATGACTTTTAAAACCAAGTTGTTAGACTTGCTTCAATTACTAGTTTGACTACGTAAAATGTAAGTGCTGTTAATAAAACATAAATAGCTTAATTAAGTAACTTCAATTTGGACTTAATTGTGTCAACCCCATGAAAATAAAATTAAAAAATGTAAAGCATTTCATAAAGCTGGAGAGGAAACCAATTCAGATATAGCCAAGTAAAATAATAAATCCGAGCCTAATTATCGCTAATCTAGTTGAGTTGAGCTGATTAGAAAATGCTTAACAAACTGGAACAAAATCAAAGGAGTTCTTGATGCTGATACATAAGTACATTAAATGTCAATTATTGACACACAACTATATTTTTTGACAACTTCATTTGAAATTGATTTCACCTGGGCTCTTGAAAAAATATCATCCTCGTTTGAAATGTCCACGTGAAGCAGCAGGTTCAATTGAAGACTCATGTGGGTAATTAGCGTTAGCGTGCCTTCGTGTGAATATGAAGTGAAGAGCACCCTACGCGATTTGTGATAAAACATGAAACAACAAATCAACAAAATGTTCTTCGAGTGCTTCTGCCTATGTTCGTTAAAATATTTCTGTCTCATATTACAATTCCTTGACTAACACAGGTGTAAAATTCTGACTGAAGGTTTCGCTCGTTATCCAACTGCATTGCTACAACAGACGAGAGCTCTTGTGCTGCTGCTGTATAGAGTTAAAGAGCTTTGTGATTTAAATTATTGTAAAGCGAATATCTCATAAAATTTAAAATGCACAATAAATACCTGTTTATGAGTATTTTAATTGCGGTTAGTGGAATTGGAATTGGATCTTGCAATCGAATCAATCGACCTCCAGTCCATTTGAACGCAGATGGAACTTTCAAAATTGTGACATTTACGGATTTGTAAGTCTGTCTTAAACTTAGACTTTTTGATTTACTAAATGAAAAACTTGATAAGATGCCTATTCATTGGCCAGGCATTTTGGTGAAGGACCAGGGTCAGATTGGGGACCCAAGAATGATGCCAAATCAATTGTAGTCATGAATGACATTCTAGACTGGGAGCATCCTGATTACAGGCATTTTGGTGAAGGACCAGGGTCAGATTGGGGACCCAAGAATGATGCCAAATCAATTGTAGTCATGAATGACATTCTAGACTGGGAACATCCTGATTTTGTCGTCTTCACTGGTGACCTCATGTCAGCTGAAGTAATGTTTCCAAATGGCTCTGCCACTACTGACTTGCTACTTTCACCTGTTGTTAATGGAAATTACCGGTGAATAAGTTAATTAAGTTTAATTAATTACAATATTTTTATCTAGATTTTACAGCTTCAGAGATTCAACTACTTAGGTTCTAACAAACTTATTATGATTTAGATGGGCTTCCACTTACGGAAATCATGACATTGGGAACAACGTGACGCGTGAAGAAATTCTGAGCACAGAGCAAAAATACAATCTTTCTTATACTCAACAAGGAGAGGATGGACTTGTCGGAAATACTAATTACTACGTTCCAATCTATCCACCCAACTCAGACGGAAATGAGACTTCTCGCCCAGCAGTCATTCTTTGGTTTTTTGACAGTCGTGGAGGACGAAATTCCTCTGGAGGAATTTCTGCCTATGTCCATGAAACTGTTGTAGATTGGTTTAACCGAGAAATTCAACGCATGAATGAAGCTTGGGGTCCCATACCCGCTCTTGCTTTTTTCCACTATCCCACGTAATATAGTTAATTCTCAAAATGTTTTGGAGCAGTTGGTTATAAAAATTTATTTAAATTTTGAATATAGAGCAGAGTATAAGCCAATTCATGATGAAATTCAAGGAGGGCTTCGCCCCGAATGCCCTGGGCAGCATGGTAATAGACTACCCTGTGATTCCGCTATCTAATACTTTCAAATTTTACTCTAATCTTATAATTAAATTACACAGATGACATTTCCACTCCACAAGAGAAGGATACAGGATTTATGGAAGCACTTGTAAATTCTGGCACAGTCAAAGCAGCATTTGTTGGGCACAATCATGGTAAACTTAATTATGACATTAATTACATATTATTCGAAATAATATGTAGAATGTGCTTAGTCAAATTAATTGAAATCGATCAGGAAATGGATGGTGCTGTTATTATAAATCCATTGACCTTTGCTACAATCGTCAATCTGGACACGGCGGTGGTTGGGTAGGATGGACAAGAGGTTCTCGTGTCATTACTCTGAATTACAGTGAGCCATGGATTCGAGTCACAAGTTACATCCGATTGGAAGACGGAACTGTCATCGATCATTTCCCTAAGCCTTTGATGCGAGTGTGATCATTAACGAATTTGAGTAAAAGAAAATTGTTATTTCATGACATTATTCAGAACAGAACACAGAATAAAATTTGAAGACGCCTGAAATGCATTTAAGATTTGAGTCAAGTGCAAAGTCTTAATTCGATTTCTTTACTAGCAGCATCGATATAATTGCTTACTTTCACCTATAGCGTGACTCTTCATTAGTATTTATACCACTGAATTAATTATCATGTTCCTTGTGCTCTGAATTTAGAATTGGCTATTAGAAATTCAAGAGCAAGAGAAAATATTGTTTTCGTGCACCATAATTTAAATTTGGTTGGAATGTTTAGCCGCTAGTTTGCTGCTTCTAATAATTAAAATGTGGGCTTTCATTAATATTTCAAACCTTGACACACTAAGGTCGATTTAACTGTGAGCGTGCTCGTGTTCCAAGTGACTAGCTTTATCCTGTTAAAAATAGAAATAAAAATAGGACATTAAAAACCGTTTGCCTGTTTGGTTCATGATTTAAGCATGGTTATTTTATTAGCTTCTTTCCTTCCGCCTCCAAGTCCATGGAAAAAAACTAGACACAATGTTATGCATAATTAGTTATGCTTTGACAAGAACTCAATAATAAATCAGAATTCTATAATAAAGATCAGATATTATAAAAGTGTTATTAACACTGTAATAATTTATTAGTTTATAAACTTCAGGCTAGTAAGAAGGCGGAGTAAGAAGTATTTAAGTAAGAGTTACCCTTGAATATTAGACGTAATCAAAATCAAATATTACACGAACTTCTGTCAAAATGCTGACAAAAAATTCTGATAAGACTCTTAGAATAGTTTTTATGTTTCTAACGATTTTCTGCATAATCCCTTACGATTGGGACCGAAAGAGAAGAAAATTGTCAAAAACAACATCAGTAATCAAACGAGTTTTGAATAACCTCATGGTGTTTGGCTTTCCTCCAGTTCTGCTCTACTTATCAATTTGCTTGGCCGTGGAATTCAGGTATGAATCTTTACCAATTGAGAAAATCGCCTTCAACACAATTATTGTGATCGCTGGAGGATTTGCTATGAGCATTGGGGTAGTTGGGAATCTCTGTGGTGAAGAATACACCGATCTATTCAATGTCTTATTCGAAATGGACGCAATATATCAAGGTAAACATTAAAATAATTGGGATTATCCGAAACGTTCAACATTTTATCAATGGAAAATTCTAGATGAATTCCTGAAAGAAGTTGAAGAAACTCCAGAAAAGTTTTACAAGGGAAAGATAGTGCTGGTCGATGCGATTAAATGGGCCATAGAACCATTGGCATTTGTTCATACATTCGGGGCAGGTTTGCTATTTTTTGAAGAAAGTGACATGTTTCGCCGATACATTTACACCCCATTCGAATGGTTCTTTGGGCTTGAAGATGATTGGCGGCCGAAAGTTGTCTTCATTCTCGGATACATGGGAGTGATCCGACTCGTGTATTCTTACCTGATCTTGGTAGTGTACGCAATAGCAGCGTATGGCCAAATTACCATAGGTTGGTTGGAATTCCATGTTCAATATCCACATATTTTGATGAGGAATCAAGAGAGGCAGATCAGATATTACCGAACTCAAGAAATCTTGAACAAAGTGTTCAACACATGTGACGCGATGAAAATCCTGACCCCAGAAGCGATTTCTGTTATATTTGTGCTAAATGTCCTTTGCAATTATTGCACCATCACTCTATTTGGCTCTGTAAATTTTGGAACATACCTCATTAACCCTACAGGGTCAATTCTCATTGTTGTTGGTGTTAGAGCATGGTTTCGTCATGCGGGGGCATTACGCGAGGTTTCAGCTGAATTACTTACGTTATGGGCCCAAAATAACCAAAACCAACGCTTGAGAAACCCAGCTGAATTCAGAAAATGTCTCAAGTCATTCGTTCCACTGAAAAATAGCGTGAACCAATTTTTTGACTTGGACAGAGCAACTCACTTCCAATTCCAAGATAACGTTATCGATAAAACGATTTCACTCCTTTTGGCATAATTAAAGCTTAAAGCTCTCACCAAATTTAAAATATTTAACATGTGAATAGACAGAGCATGTATTGTATTACGTGCGAAACGAAAGGAGGAAATTGCGATTTCATAAAATTATAAAGTTTGGTCTGTCCATGTCAATTTTGATTTCCTTACACAGCAGCATGATTCGCATACATTGAAATTCAAACTTTAATTAAGTTATAGGTACAATTTATTAAATTAAATAATTTCATATGGCATGGCATACCATGGTCTTGCCTAATTTATATCATATCCACGAGTCCACATGTATTGAAATTGAAACGAATAAAATTCTAGAAATTATGGTTAGCCCTACCCCTACCTCCAATTCCAATGTCGTGGAAAGTAAACCGTTTTGGCCATCTCACGACTGTGTCTAATCCATGTGTACAGAATAAAATGGGAAAGCGGGAGTTTCTTCAGAAAATTGGGATCGCACACAGAGGACGAAGTAAAAATTGACAGGTAAATTAATTAGCATCCGAAGGATGAATTTTTGTACTCATGAGATTGGAACCACGATAACTTCAACCGAAGGAGAAGTTGAGGACTATGAAGTTGAAAATCTTCTACAAACTATTGAAAGTAGAGACAAATCGACAGAAGCAGAAGTTTCTGGGAATAAATCACGACCTAAATTGGACATGGGTTATTATTCAGGGCAGAAGAAGCTAAGAAAAGAATTTATGTCACTTGCTAGACCTCCAGTTTTAATAAAACTCAAGTTTCCAATCCCAATTGACATAAGTCATATAGTGTTCTCACCTAAAGTTGGTAATCAAATCTCAAAAGCATTTCAAATAGAATCGGAAATAATTCCTCAGCCTCAGCCTAAAAAGCAGAATCGACAGCAGGTAATTGATTTTACTCAGATTTGCATACAGTTGGACTATATAGTCAGATTAGTTTACCTTAATTTTTTTGTGTGGAAATTTAGAGAACTGAAGTCTCAACAGAAGATTGTATAACGACTGCAGTAATCGGGAGAGAATTTCTTCAGACTAACGATTCTGTCCCTGATCTCATTGTCTTTCGGAATCCACGATTTATACTGAGACGTGAATTTCATTCCCTTAATCTTCGTGAATTTGAACAACATCGAAATTATCCCGAAGCATTTACACTCAAACATCCATATCCGGTTCATAGGGTAAGTAGTACTACATTCAAGTTCAGCAGCTTGATTGCAAAATAATAACTTCTAAAGCCAATTTAAATTCTATTACAGGCCTGTGAAGACGTCGTGTGCCTAACAATTACTATTCTACGCTCAAACTTTTCAGCTGTTTTGGGTTCATTGCGGATTTGGGGCCAGCCTTCTTCAAAATGCTCAAAGTCGGAAGTCGACAGTATTATGAACAAATTTGGGTTTTCGATTCTAGACTCAAGCAATAACAAGAATTCAAGTCGAGTCGAAGAAGCCAATGATAATTTAGAAGAGTCTGGCGAAGAGCCACGAAGAAAAATCTTAAAGGAAGATACTGAAATTGACAGTGGTGTCCACATCCCAGAGGAATTCCTTGACCCAATCACATTTGAAGTCATGTGCCAGCCAATACGACTCCCAAGTGGACTTGCAGTCGATTCTACTACTATGGAAAAGTTCACAAATGCTGAAGCCATGTGGGGTCGCCCTGCCAAGGATCCATTCACGGGGATTTGCTTTTCAGAAAAAAGTCAACCTTTGCCTGACCTTGCACTCAAATCTCGGATAGATACATTCCTCACCAAACATTCGGAAGTGACTGAATTTTTGACATTGCCACGAACTTTGGGACGTTCTTTTGGTAAGACGTCAACTATAGTACGGCCGTCCATATCAGTAAACAAACTAACGGTCAAGAATCCGGGTATCTCTAGTGAAGTCGTCGGTGTTGATCCTGGTCCTAGTCAAAATCTAAATAATTCTCAATCCACAGACCTTGTTTCCCAAGAAGTTGCCAAACTATTACGGGGTAGTATTTCATATTTAACGAAACCCCAGAGCACATCGACGTCCTTGGTTACTAATGTGATAAATACTCATTATAAGGCCGATGAAGTGGATTCATCCAAATGTGGTTGTTGCAAAATATCTCGAAAAAACCAAGGGTCTTCGCCCTCGGTTCCATTCTACAAAAGTTCATGTGATCATATTTTCTTATGCCGAAATTGTATTTTGATCAATAATACGAACGCCTCTACAAAATATTCAGATTTAAAACATTGTTATTTGTGGAAGTGTAACCATTGTGAATCGGAGTTGCAATCTAAAGACATGTATCGAATTCACGATTAAGATGTGAAAGTATTTGCCTTTGTTAAATATATACTGAATTGTTTGAACCTATTTTTACTTTATTCTCATCTGGACACGGGTACTCATTAAAATTCTCGGATCAATTTCTCAACGGAAAAATTTGACCTCAGTTTTTATCTCAAAAAAATAGGGATGAGGATTTGGCTTGACATTGTGTTTGATTTTGCCTATGCATTCCTTGCATATTTATTTACGCGTAAAGGCGCATGTGGTGAGCTCGTGTTTCAATTCAATTTTTGTGTGTCCTTTCCTTCAAGTTTTTACGTATCAACTTTACGAGTGTCGAATCTCGAGCCCTGTTCATTCATAACTATCTCATATCAATAAGAAGATTTTTTAGTGTAGTTTTCGTTTTCTTCCTTTACTTTATTTTTTCATTGTGAAAAATTAGAAAGATTAGATAGATCAAATCAATCAACGATGCACACGCACTGGCAATAGGAAAAATGTAAGAATTCTCGAATTCTTTCAAAGTTATCTTAAAAATCACCGGATTGAACTGCACAAGAATTTAGTTTCATTTCAATAAATTGAAATTGAAGAATTCTTATAATTTTAACCAGCTCTTTTCTTAAGTTGTTGTGAGTGACGTATGCGTCAAAGTCAAAGTGTGCGTAATAAAAATAGAATTTACTCAAAAGACAAGGAAAGAAGTGGGTGAACTTGATGAATCATCAGTCAGTGTAGTCAGTCAAATAATAATATTACGATACGATTATCAAGTCCAAGTCAAAATTCCACCACCAAGCTAAAACTTGGTTCAGAGTAACGCAGAGTGAGTCTGACCACAAAAATTTCCTGATATAAGTTTGAGTGCAATGTTTGCATTAAATCTATTCAAAAGTGTTGTAAGCTGTACCTCCCCCTAGATTTACTTAACTTTTGCTCTTCCATAAAACATTACTTTCGCCTAGTCACTACATTTTAGCTTCAGCGAAATAGTAGCAAGTCAATGGTGATAATTTGAGTATAATGACATTGATTTACTAATTCTAACTGCCATTACCAATTACACTGATTCTGACATCAATTAAAAGAGGATTGATATTTAGTAACGTGTAAGTACTACACCAGGTTTATTTGTATTTATCTCCTCCGTGTCCGTACATTCCCCATCCACAATATTAAGTTATCAGTCAATCGATCTATATTTATTTGACATGACATGTGCGCATAATTATAGTGGAATAATCCCAACCCAGTCGTGTGTCTTTCATCACGTAGACTTAATCTTGCACAAGTTTATTTTATTTTGTGATTGCATGAGTGAAGGATTAAGAATTGACTTAATGATTTAATTTAATACAACTTTTCAGAACTGATGGTGTTGAACGCAATTTATCAACTGGATGTGGGTGATTTGGAATCGTTTCTGTGTTTAAAAAATGGAAACAATCGCCGAAGTTGTTTTCGGAGACCATCAAGAACAACGTGAGGATGATCCACTCTTACCTGGACCCGGGGCTCGCCAAAGAAAATCTAGTCGGACCAGGGGTATTAGTCAACTCGGTCAGACTTGTGTAAGAAATCTTCTAACAAAATTTTCAAATTAAATTATCAGAAAAATTCCAATATGATAATTCTACAGAATAATCAGGATGAAATCTTCGACGACCAAGATCCTGATGGAATTAATGGAGCAAGTTATGAAAGTGTTCCCACAACATTCCCTCAGAAATTTCCTGATCGAATGACGGTGACCAAAGTACAACCTGGGAATTTGCGATTACTGTCATCAAAGTTTGAAGTAAGTTTTGTAACTAAATGCTAAGTAAAATAAATCTCACTGGTTTGTTTGTTACATTCTATTTCCAGAGTTTAGACTATGATGTTTGCGAAAATACTTTATTGGTGGACGAAGAGAGGACGAAAGGGTTTTCATTTGTGTATCGCAAGGATATTTATAGATGGGTCATCATGTTTTTCATCGGGGTCGTCACTGCCCTTATAGCCTGTTCCATTGACATTTCGATAGAAGAAGTGTCTAACGTTAAATACTCAATGTTGAGGAACTTAACTGATCAATGCATCATAGATAATTGCCTGTACATTCCATTCATAGCTTGGGTGACTTGGAATATTATTCCTGTTGGTATAGGGGCTCTTCTTGTTGCTTATATTGAGGTAATTTCAATTTTTCGCTTACAAACTTACGCAAAAGTCGAGTAATACAGGTAGCATACAATGTAAATTATTTATATTTATAGCCCGTTGCAGCTGGAAGTGGAATTCCTCAAGTCAAATGCTATTTGAATGGTGTAAAAGTCCCGAGAATTGTTCGGATTAAGACACTTGTGATAAAAGCCATCGGAGTTACCTGTTCAGTCATTGGTGGTTTGAGCCGTAGGAAAGGTAATTAATCGGCAGAAATAGATTCCAAGAATTCTACTGCCTAAACTATAAATTAATTAATCTGTTCTTTAATTCCAATATTTGCAGGAAGGTCCAATGATTCATTCCGGAGCCGTCGTAGCGGCTGGGATCTCACAAGGAAAGTCAACTTCATTTAGAAGGGATTTTAATTTTTTCAAGTACTTTCGTGAGGACCACGAGAAAAGAGATTTTGTTTCTGGCGGTGCGGCTGCGGGAGTTGCAGCTGCATTTGGTAGGTCACCCTTTTTCTTGACCTTTGACCTGCAGAACATTTTCTTGACTCACTTCTTGTGTTACAATTGAAGTTGTAGATACAAATACATTACTAATGAAATTGTTTGCGACATTTTCAACAGGTGCCCCTGTGGGTGGTGTACTTTTTAGTTTGGAAGAAGGAGCTAGTTTTTGGAACCAAAGTTTAACTTGGAGAATATTTTTTGGATCTATGGTTTCCACTTTTACCCTCAACGTTGTCCTTAGCGCTTATCATGGTAGACCAGGTTAGAAAATGTTCACAGTTTCATAATTCGATCCAGTTTCCGGACTTAACAATTTTTGCTGGCTTTATGCAGGGGAACTCAACTACTCTGGTCTGCTGAACTTTGGAAAGTTCCTGGACACAAACTATGATTTTATAGAAATTCCAGTTTTCTTAGTTATGGGCACAGTCGGTGGTTTGCTGGGCGCCCTGTTTAACTTTATAAATTATAAACTTACAGTGTTTCGAATGAGGTACGTGCGTCATGTTTAGGCATCTTTGGATGTTAGCAAACATTGTAAGTATTTTTATTTTGGATTTTAGATATATTTATCGAAGTTGGGCCAAAGTTTTGGAAGCCATCATGGTTGCTGCTTGCACTGCAACTGTTGGTTTTGCAATGATTTACTTGTTAAATGATTGTAAACCATTGGGTGAAGACCCAACAAAATATCCTATTCAAATGTTTTGTGCTGATGGAGAATATTCTGCCTTGGGAGCCATTTGGTAGGTTTATTTTTAAAAACATGAATTTCTCAGATATGCTAAATATCGATGTTATTTCTCCAGGTTTCAAACGCCTGAAAGCTCCGTTCGATCACTTTTTCATGATCCGCCAGGTATATTTCAGATTCATTACCTTTATGATTGAAAATTTAACGCGTATTTTTTATCAGGTTCTCACAAGTTGACGAGTGTTCTTCTGTTTTTCGGATTTTATTTTATCCTTTCAGTTTGGACTTACGGGCTTAGTGTATCTAGTGGGCTATTTATTCCCTCCTTACTCACAGGAGCAGCTTGGGGACGAGTTGTAGGGACTGGAATGGAATACTATTTCCCGGATAAGGTAAATAATCGCCAGCATCGAAATTTCAAACGTATCTCAATATATTTGTATTTTTTAAAAATCATTACAGGCATGGGTAGATCCGGGAAAGTATGCACTGATTGGGGCAGCAGCACAATTGGGTATGTCCAAATAACTTTAGGCTAGAAATAGGCTTTAACTTCCTGAAACCAATTTTTTTACTCAAAAATATTTCTATCTCAATGGACATCAATTAGGTGGAGTTGTGAGAATGACGATTAGTTTGACAGTTATTTTAATCGAGGCTACAGGAAATTTAACCCTGGGATTGCCACTCATGATTACGCTTATGGTAGCCAAATGGGTCGGCGACTATTTTAATGAGGTAATTAAACGTAGTTTATGTAAGACTTGTATAAAAATTGATTTCGATTTTTTATACAGGGAATCTACGATACTCACATCCGACTCATGGGCGTACCTCTTCTTCCTTGGCAGCCACCTCCACTGTCCCATAATATTTATGCAACTGAGGTTATGAGTTGTCCAGTCGTAACGTTAAATTGTACAGAAAATGTGGGGAATGTCATTGATATTTTGAGTTCAGAAACTCATAATGGATTTCCAGTCGTTGATCCACCGACCTCAATGGATCGAGTAAGTTTTTATCTGCTGTTTAAATAATTGCAGAACTTTGATTTTGGTAATCTATCTAGCGAAATCATGGGACATTCCGAGGCCTGATCCTTCGTTCTCAGCTAATTGTGATGCTCCAACATAAACTTTTCAATGAAACATCTGAGACTTGGAGTCATCGTGGTGATATACTCAAATATTTTAGAGATGCTTATCCACGTTATCCTGCGATACAGGTAGACAATTGATTTAAATTGAGTACTCGTACTAACTTACATCAGGTTGACTCAGTAATGTGACTCATTTTTAAATTATTTTAGCAAGTTCATACATCTGATGAAGAAAGAAGGTTTACGCTTGACCTTCGGCCTATAATGAATGCTGCATCTTATACAGCGCAGCATGTACGCACTCACAATAAAATTTTGCAGGTCAATTTTTATGTAGAACTAATGAACTCTGTTTATTTTTCATAGAATGCGTCCATGCCTAGACTCTTCCGATTATTTCGAGGTTTGGGTCTCCGCCATTTAGTTATAGTCAATGATCTGAATGAGGTAAGGACGAAGTTCAAAAGCTCAATTAATCGACATCCTAATTTTGATCGGAGTAAAACATTTAGCTGTGTTCAGTCGTCATTGAACTAAAGATACCTAATATATTAATTAATTTCCACAGGTCGTGGGGATGGTCACTCGCAAGGACTTGGCCAGATATCGTGTTGAAACTCACATGGGAAGAATGAGTCTAGAAGAATTAACTATTTTCGACAGTTAGAAATTATATTTAGAAGAAGCAGTGTTGTTTTTAGATGAAGCCTTGAAATGAGCCAATTTCTTGAGCTTGCTTTATGAATTTGTGCTTCCTGACTAATTAAACTAAATTTTATGTTTTTAGAAGATATATTAATTCAACCAAATTCTTATTAATCTCAATCCCAAATGCAAAACTCATTAGTACTAATGTTAAGTAATTATTTCTATTTGTGTTTGTTTTTTGCGTAATTTTCACTCGTTAAGGTAAACGTTCTAATACGTAAGTGGCCTTCAATGGTGCAAATCTACATTAAACATTGTAATCTCTGACAATAAAAGGTCAGCGTGTAAAAAAAAAACTTGTCTTTTTATTAAAACTTACTTACATTATAGAATTTTGGTGTCAAGTTCAGTTATTTACAAATAATCTCCACCCAAGCCAGGACCAAAGGGAAAAGAATAGAATGAAAATGCAAAACTCATTAGTACTAATGTTAAGTAATTATTTCTATTTGTGTTTGTTTTTTGTGTAATTTTCACTCGTTAAGGTAAACGTTCTAATACTAAGTGGCCTTCAATGGTGCAAATCTTCATTAAACATTGTAATCTCTGACAATAAAAGGTCAGCGTGTAAAAAAAACTTGTCTCTTTATTAAAACTTACTTACATTATAGAATTTTGGTGTCAAGTTCAGTTATTTACAAATAATCTCCACCCAAGCCAGGACCAAAGGGAAAAGAATAGAATGACGGGTAGAATTGCAGTTCCAATTGTAAAGTAAAACACATAATCTGGCATTTCAATATTTGCATCCCAATCCCATTCTGGCATCGTCATCTCTGGGGATGATGGAAGATTCATTGATCAAATGACTAAAATCAAAATTAAATGTACAAAATGTGGTCATGAATTTTCTCTAAAAGTACATTTACCTCAAAATAACAGTTTAATTTTCTAGAAACCTTATGACACACACGGTGCACTTAATCTTAATTCACTCACATCACATTAACTACAGTTAATTACCGAATTATTACGAGTACGAGAAATTTTTTCCCGATAGTTTTTCATGAAAATTACAAGAACCAGATTTCCGCTGCGAGTTTCAAAAGGATATTGGGGTTGCGATTGGAATTCTCCGTATACCCCGAGATTTTGATAATCAATCACCATTTTTCGACAAAATTCTTAAAAAAAAGTACAGTAAAGCTCATGACACTATCAATCCGGAAAGGGTGATTTATTTAAAAGTGCTCGTATGTGCTTTAAAATTATAATTAGACTAAATGTTCTCATTATAAATCATAGTAAAAGTCAAGAAGTCCAAGGCTAACGAAATAAAGTAAAAAAGTATTACGCTTTTAATGTACTTTTGGATTAAACTCCTTCTAATCCACACACTAATTTATTGGAAACCACAAACAGATACATTTTTGCAAATAATCGCAACCTCCATGGCACAAATAGGGTGCGATGTGAGCCTCGTAATTTTATACTTTTAAGTCTGAACGGTAAACTCTTTTGCCGTTTGTATGCAAATGACATGTTTAATTTAGCCTAAAAGGGAATAATTAAGCATTGGGCTGGCTCAGGCCATTGTATTGAGTAAGAATTCCTACACTTGTGCTTTAAGTTTAGGCCTTGTTAGTGCGAAAATTAATCATTGTGCATTATATCAAAGTGGTTGTGATAATCCATGAATTCCCATGTGGGTCAGAATTCCTCACTTTCAGTGAAATCCCTGACAAGAAATGTCATTGTATTTCAATTGGTAAGTTTTTGTTTACAAATGAAGTGTTTGGTTTGGTTGAGATGTTTTCGGTTTGAAGATTATTCCAGGTTCAGCTATTTTATGCATATTGGGAATTCAGACGAACAAATGGTTGGATGAAAGTGTAGATAGACATTTCGAGGGAACTGATTTACAATCTGAACCTGAAAAGAATTATTTAATATCCGAACGACAATCTGGAATTGATAATCGTGGATTTTGTAAGCTATTTTCTTCTACACTTAACTTTAAGGAAAACCAATATTTAGGACGAATAATTTTAATATTAGATATCCTGGCAGAACCGATCATCATATGGTGTTACTGTTTTCTTCTTTTGATACACATCGGATTTGCTCTTCTCCTTTGCAATGGTGTAGCAAAAGTAAACAGAACTAAAACATACCAAACCCTATTAAGAATTATTATTACAAATAAATCCTGTTATTTCCTTGGATTTTCAGCAAAGCTTCTGCAAACTCTCAGCCTGGATTATTAGTGAATTAGTCTTGTCTTTTGCGGGCATTGCCTTTTGTGTACTTTTAACGAATCTGGACATTCAATACTGTATAATTTCCATAATAGTTGTCATAACTTCGATCCAGAGCGTTGTTTCTGTGTATTCCATAATCGTTATCGTTATATTTTTAAATAAGACTCCATTGACAAGGAATTTTGAAGGTAGTGTTCGCTTTGAAGCAAGGTGTAGAAATACTTCTCAAAGCTGTACTGATAACTTGAATAAATCAACTCAGACCCTGGGAAGTACACATTGATTCGAAATGTTGTATTTTGTAATATAAATTGAGCTTAGTCGGTCTTGTGCTAATAAGGATTTAATGATGCGTTGAAGAGTTTTACAAGATATGGATACTAGAAATTTTTCCTGGAAATCAGAACTGATCCTTGTACTGGTGAAGAAATCAATTATACTCGTACACCATGTAATTTCAGTGTTTCTGATATAAGCTGTTGGAGTCTTCGTGGGAAAGATTAATTAAAATAACCTTGTTCAAACAAGATAACTAATAACAGAATTTGATAATAAAGACATGATTGAATTGCGAACACCATACAACCTAGTCAAGACTGCCACCATAATTCAGGACATTATGAATTTGGTGAAATTAATAACGTCAGGAAATGCGTCAAAACTTGACAGAAACGTTAATCAACACAGATTGCTAATAGTAGTTCCCAGTTGCAAAATGTCAAGTGCCGGTAAGGACTTATAAAACGTTCAACAATTTTGGTACAAATAAACCCTACTGGCCATAGTCTGAGCTTCACTCTTGTTTGTAATATCCTAAGTAACCTTAATTCATTCAAGCCATACTGTAAATTTGTCAAGACAGAAATGAAAGTTTTAATTTTGATTGCTTCGCTACTTTGCCTTTCGGCTGGTGTTCGAAGCACTAGCATTAGGATTAATGATCTGGATGAGGAGCTAGCCGGTAATCCATTACTTCTATTCCGAGTTTGTATTTGGCAATTTTAATTAAAGAAAACTATTAACGGTAGCAGATTTGGGTTTTCAAGAAGACATTACGGATATCCTTGAAGAATTGGAAGACAAAATCCTCTCCAGAATTCCTCAGACAACTGAGGAACTTGGGCCTATTCTTCATTCCATTTTGAGATCCTTTTCAGCTAGGAATAGTCCCGATGATATTGAAGGCTTGGGGTCTACTGGTCTCATTCCTCCTGGACTCCTTCCTGACCCGTTTGTCGTTCCGACAATAAATTTGACTTCTCTTGATTTGGGAATCATTTCTGGAGATCTATTATTGACGTAATATTTTTGACTAATACACCATTTGGGGTTAAGAAAATTAATTTGCGGAATCCTAACCGAAATCTTTGTAAAATATTTTAGCGATGGCATTCTACAAGGTTTAGGGAATTTGACGGATGACTTGACCGCAGCACCCGTTGGACCACCGCTTGGAATAAGCGCTGTGTACAAGCTCATTGTGCCGTTCGTAGAACTGAATGGCTCATATGATTTCAATCTCCTAATTGATTTCCTTGGGAATGAGCTAACACTTATTGGAGCTGGACCATGCTATGTTACATTCACTGATTTGGCTCTCGTCTTTGATTTGGACATTCGCAAGAAAAATGATTCTAACTTTGTGGACGCTTCACTCCAATTGAGAATCGATGGGTTGCTACATGNCGCAAGAAAAATGATTCTAACTTTGTGGACGCTTCACTCCAATTGAGAATCGATGGGTTGCTACATGGGATATTTCCAGGTTTGGAGTTTGTTGGACATCCAGTAACTGATTGGGAAGAATTTAGCAACCTCACTTGGAGTATATTGTATGGACGCATTGAAGACAGCGTCCTCATCCCAATTGCCACAAATTTGACTATTGTCGTAAATGACTTATTACAGGTAATCTAATTATTTGATTTATCAATCTGAAACTTATTTTCGCATCAATAACTTTTGTAGGCTAGGCATATAGAAAGGCCTTGATATTTCTGAAGGAATGAATAGTATAACTTAAAATTAAAAATCATTCCTGGTCATGAAAGCAAAAAATTCAATCAAATTGAAATTAGACATATCGTGCTAAGAATATGCTTTGACCTTATTCATATCAAAGTCAAGCATATAATTTCGTATTGACTAACCATGACAAGCTTTGTTAATTGCTTTAATTTATTTCTAGGAATGCACTATAATGGACCTTCTTTCATTTTTCTTCGAACTAGGAGGAGATCGTAAGTGAATATAAATATGCTAATAATTATAAAGCATTTAATACAAACACTGTAAGATTTGTGGAATGTTATATGATAAAAACATTTGTTTTGTTCATCTAGTGTCTTGCGTACCCCTCTTTAATCCATCAAGTCCAGTTCCAGGCGAAGGCGATTCGACAATAACATCGGAAACGGACCCTACGGAAAGTGGGAGTGAATCTACCTCTACTACTACGACGCCAAACCCCAATAGCAGCATTCGGACTCTCGCTTCTTTTGAAGTTCTAATTATGCTTGCAGGAGTAATTAGGCTGCTGAATTTTCTACATTGATCATTCCTGATTTATGAAATTATAAAATCATTGACCTTGTTGATCGAATAAACTTTAGCAAAATAAAATAAATTGGTCCCAATTTCATCATAATTTATGTCAAACTAATTGATTTTTATACTGCACAAAGAGAAGAATTTTTTGCTAATTCCACTCCTTGGAATGCACAGTTGGCTCTGCTTGCGATTTTTTTTTCGAGTTTTGGATCGAAAGTGGTTCAATTGTCAATTATTGGAAACCTTTGGAATAAAGGCTAGCTAACGGCCTAACATCTAATGACAAGACGAAGTTATAGGCTTTTGACGACTACAATCGCAGAAAACTCTTTGGGGTTTGCTACAAAGTTAAAAGTAATTTCGATGGGATGTCAGAAAAGTATTTTGTATTCATCTAGAATCTAAAGGCATTTACTTCTCTCTGTGACCTAACAAGTCCTTCACCAGTTAAAATTCGATAAAAGTAACGAAACTCAACAGAAAATTGAGATCAGGAGTTTGGAATCTAACACAATGACCACTACACCAAACCCGAATAGAAAAAATGTACTCCTTGCTTTTTTTGAAGTTTAGATTTTATTTATGTTGAGTTTTTGACATCAGTTGTCATAAAATTAGCAAATTATAAGTATGACGGGATGAATAAACTATACTCAACCTACCTTACGGAGCGAGACTGGTTATACCTTAAGTTTGAAATAAGGTTATTTATTAGTGTTAATTTCGAAACGTTCTTTATCATCTCAGGAAAAGTGAAGTCATACTGCGATATTAACAGAAGGAAAACTCAGTAGTAGTAGTAGTATCTAGAAATCTATGAAAAATCTGAAACATAATCTCATTCTTGGCCAAAGTGCATGGGTTAATTTTTATCACCCAATACTCCATTTGTGGTCCAACAGTCCTGGTACAAACATTCCACAGAAAATATGGATTAACACGAATTTACAACAGTACGTGTTGAAGTTCATGATTTATTTGGATTGGATTGCAAAATTACACAGGAGAAA
This sequence comes from Thalassaphorura encarpata, assembly GCA_009869925.1. Lineage (NCBI taxonomy): Eukaryota > Metazoa > Arthropoda > Collembola > Poduromorpha > Onychiuridae > Thalassaphorura > Thalassaphorura encarpata. The sequence continues at coordinate 24,084 of WJEZ01000149.1, forward strand.
TTAGACCTCCAAACTGCAGAGTACAAAGTAAATATTTGAAGTGCAAGTACAATCGTTATCTTTCGAATTAATTTTACCAGCACGCGTATGGATTGGCAAAGTTCCAAACCCAGGGCCTTTTCCAGATAAGGAAAGAATGACAGTTGTGTCTCATCCAATGTCCAGACAATGCAATATTATAAATCAGCTAGGGGGGAAAATACATGTACATGGTTAGTTTAATCTATGATCCTGACATATTTCTCATCATCTAACTGATTTGTGCTGGATAAATTGGGTCTAAGAGTCAAAAAGATAGGACGAGCTGATATCAATAATTACCATTCACCATAAAATTTCGCACTCATTCCTAAAGTAGTTGAGGTGGAAATAGTTCAGCGTGAAGAATTTTCTGTTAAACAAAATGAAGGTTTTAGTTTTACTTGCTGGAATTGTTTGCCTTTCGGCTGGAGTTCAGAGTTATAATGTTCCTGATGATGTACTTCAAGCTCTCAAGACTTCACCAGGTACAAATTTAAATACATTAGTAAAATTAAACCTAAGTCAATTAGAATCAGCCAAAAATAACTGCCTTTTTTAAATACAGAGCTTGAGCAGGATCTGAACCAAATCCTCACTGAATTTGTACTACCCCAAATTCCACATACGGTTGAAGACATCAGAGCACTTATTCCTACCATTTTTAATTTTCTTCTCACCAGATTAGGAAATCTTCCCACTGATATTAAACCAAAAATACCAACCGGACTCATTCCTCCTGGACTTCTTCCAGACCCACTCCCTCTGCCTCTGATAAATTTGACTGATCTTAACCTCGGAATTATTTCTGGAGATCTTTTGCTGGCGTAATGAATTTATAAAATTAATTCTTCTTCAACATGCCTGGGTAAAAATGGTTAGGCTGTTAATTTTAAAATTATTTCAGTGATGGAGTCATACGAGGTTTGGGAGCCTTGACAGATGACATTAGTGCAGGACCAGTTGCACCACCCCTTGGATTAAATGTAGCATACAAGCTCATTGTCCCATTCCTCCAACTAAATGGATCCTACGATTTCAATCTCTTAATTAATTTCCTTGGGAATGAGCTAACACTTATTGGAGCTGGGCCAGCCTACATTACATTCACCGATTTAGCCTTCGTTCTCGAGATGAATATTCTTAAGAAACCAACTTCAAATTTTGTTGACGCTAGTTTTCAAGTGAGAATTGATGGATTGTTACATGCTATATTGGACGGTTTGGAGTTTGCTGGAAATCCAGTACCTGATTGGGAAGAATTTAGCAGTCTCATTTGGAGTATATTGTATGGACGAATTGAAGAGTCTTTGCTTAAACCGATCAGTGGAATTGTTACTTTACTTTTGAATGAACTACTTAAGGTATTTGATTGTAAATAATAATTTGTTCTTGAAAGTGATTAATAATTGACTGACGATCGATTCTCTAGGAATGTACAATTCAACAACTCCTGGCATTTGCTCTGGATCCTACAAATTCAGATAATTCATGTAAGTGATATGAACTATTTGTTTTGTATTTAATACGCTGAAGAAATTCAAATTTATATCTAAATTTTAGTGTCTTGCATTGTGATCCCTTGGCCACCAAAATTTGACTACCCTACAACGCCTGCTGCATAATTTAACAAAAGTCATCTGTGAAAAAGAGAAAAGTTATATTCTTGTCTCAAAATACATTGTAAAATAGAAAGATGAAAATTGCTGGACATTCTACGCAGTCTTCACTCATTAAATTATTTAGAATTCCACATTTTCTCTAAACTTTGGTTAATAACTAGTGCTAATTTTATTTTACATACTGATTGACTGCATAAATTGATATTAGCACGTTTAATATTAAAAATTTGAGTAATATGACAAATTTTTTGGATTGTTTTTCGGTTGTTTCGTCGGTGGATAAATAACATAAATAGAAAAATTTGAGAGAAATTCTCTAATCCGTCGAATTGTAGATGCATTTGCGGTATTCAAAATCTAAACTTCACATGTATTAAAATTAAGCATTCTCATTGCAACTTGTGCCAAGTGGTGTGGTGGTGAAAGTTCAACAGCAGAGTTGTTAAAATTGTGAAATACCACATAGCTGGCTAATTATATGGCCTTGTTTATCTTATCATTTCTGTTCAGTGATGAATTTACCATTTACCATGAGCTGTAGCATTGTTCTTTGAATAGTTTTCTCGAGCAGAGGTTGAAGGTTCCGGTGTTCAAAAGGGCTGGACCTTTATGAATTTTTATATGTACCAGATACAGATCTTTTAATAATGGGGGAAATGAAAACCTTGTTCAAAGAGAGAATATCGCGAACCTGTCATGATTCTTCAATGTTTCCACAATAAAAAGAAGTTTAGTACTGTGACAAAAATCATTTCATACTGTGACACATGGATTGTGCAAACTGCTCAGAATTTTATTCACATGTCACAGATGCAAACTGGTTCAATTAGTTGAATAATATTTTATGAGTTACAATATTTGTTTACATATAATGTAAATTGTAAACTTTGAAGAAGTAAGGTGTTTATTATGCACTTGATTTGATGCTGTCAATCCATTCCTCCATTTCTTTTTCTTCGGATGAACTCAATTCCAGGTCTTGTAGAGCTTCTAATAAATCTACACATTCATCTGCCCTCGCAAGATTTGCAGAGAAGTCAACGTTTTCTTCTTGGGACTCCGTCACTCTGTTTTCCTGGTCAATTCGACTCAAGTCCTTCAGGCAAGCACGGATATCGCCAAAGCTTTCGGAACGCTTCGCTTCTAGAATCAAAAGCAAGAAAAACATGTGATAAATAAATCCTCCTTGAAAAATATTTTCAATGCTCATCCAACCTCTTCTAGTTTTTGTCCGAGCGTCAGTTCCGACAATTAAGAGGATTGAGAACAACGAGAAATAAATAATTGTCTTCATTTTTAATTAATCTGGAGGAAAATTGGAGTGAACTCGTATGGGAGATGTCAGAATATTTAATGTCTAAAATTCTTCAGCACTTTAAGGAACTATTCACACTCAGACATTCGGAATGCATTAATTTGTTTAATTATTGAATCTAGTCAAATTGATCATTAATGAAGTCAAGGCGGTTAAAGAAAATGCATAATGAGAAAGGTTCTTCATTAATATGGTCAACCACTCAACCTGCTTGAGTCAAGTCAAGGCATGCGAGGTATTCGTTTCAAACGAGTTAGTTAAAGAATTTAATAGCGTTACAAGCGTTCGCTAAGCTTATGGTTGTTATTTGCGGTGTAAAGTTGTCCTTAATTTACTTTTGGTCGTGTTCTCTAATTTAGGATGTCCTTGTCTCGAGTTATTACTAGCTCGACCTGACTAGAGTAGGATAAATAAGACTTTTATTTTACTAGCGTTATGTATAAATCCAATAAAATAGCTAATTAGGTTTCAATTTTTAGATTATATCTTGATTCATACCAAATACATACAAGCCGAACTCAATTAATTTGATTTTTCACCTCTTTTGGAGGGAGATCCCAGAACGATTTGAGCACTAAGAAGGAAGCACAGTGCAAGTGCAAACAAATATCTGACCGTTTGCATTGTTAGAGTGTTCTTCGTCAAAAAATCTTCTAGCTTTAAACTTTCACTCAAAATAAAAATTAATTTTCAAAATTTTACAGAATTTCTGACTGCACAATTCAGTAGTGGAATTGCTAATTAATCCAGAGCAGAATGCTAGTTTACTGTGGACGCTACTTTATGAAACTAAAAAGTACAACTAGAGTTAATTGACTCAATTAGAACGAATTCATGCTAATTACTTAGCGAATGCTCCAAAGTTTCCGTTAGACTCATATGAAGGCAAAATGTAGCTAAATTCTTGGAATGATTAAAGAAAAACAATTGACGCAAGTTAAATTCTGCGTACGTCAATCGATTCCGGATATTAATTTGCATTTAGATGGTAAATTGCGAGTACTTTTTATTCATTTGAAACCATGAATGTGCGAAAAGTTTTCAAAATTAATCTCATTCGCTAATTCGTCCAATTCGTTTTGCTCAGATGAATCTAATTCTATGGAATTGTAGGCTTGAACTACTTCAACACATTGTTTTGATCTCTCTAATGCAGCTAGCGTTTCTCCGCCAGAATAAAGGAGTCCCAGATCTTCAATCACACTCAATTCCTTCTGAATTCTAATCAAATCCTTGTAGCATGAACGAATTTCCTCCAAAGCTTCATCTCTTGATTTTTTGGATTCTGAAAATTCAATGTAAAATATTAGACACTAATCGACTCAGATAGTCGCGTCTCAGCGTTAAGCATATTTAATGTACAAAATGTTTTACTGCTGTCACCTCGTTTGAACTTTGAACCAGAACACCGAACTCCGAGTGTAACAAGGGTGGATAATAGAAAAAGTTTAATAAGGAGTTCTTTCATGCTGGTTTTTTGTTTAATTGTCTCAGTTAAGCTATAGAGACTAAAACGTAATGATTTAAATGACTCTTCTAACAATACGAACTCTAAATACTCTTGTAAATATTGAGTACCCACCGTACACAATTTCGCCAATTTCTCTGGTCCAGGTTGTTGTGCCGAGTAAGTAAGTCAGCTAATGCCATGTCTTGATTGACCACAAACATGACCAATTAAATGGTGTGGAAAGTAAAATTTTACGTTTAATAGTTACATGAAGCCAAAATAATTTAGCGTTGAGTTCTTAAACGAATGATGTTTTAATTGTTCTAGTTCTTCTAATAGTTCCACGGCTAGGCATGCACTTAATACTCTTTACGTGAGAACATTTCGTGTACAGCAATAGCTAGTCTCTTTAGTTATTCTGGAAATGTATGTATGATATCTGTATGTTGTATGTTTGACATTATATAAGTGAAAAGAATAAACATTGAAATTAGGGTTGAAGCTCAAATGTTGATTTGATACGACTAAAGTAAAACTTGCAGAGATCGATGAGGATGATGACGTACAAATCTCAATTTTATGAATGAACTAAAACTAAAACTATTCTATATAACAATAGCAATCCTCATATTACAAAAATTAAAACCAATCCAATATACAACACAAGAATACTCTAAAGGATAAGTCTTTATGCATACAAATTATTTTGCACTAAAAACTAAAATTAAACTTTACTTTCCGGACAAATGATCTCTGCTCTGGGGCAGTCGAGCATTCATAACCCGTTCAATGTGGGAAAACTCGAGGTGCATGAATTCAGTCAGCTTGATTATTGATGATCGTTCATTGATATTGATTCACAGAAAATTCTTGTGATAGAATTCACACACAAAAATGACTGAAAAATTGGATCGTGACGATTATCCTTTAAGGTGATCAGTGGTGTCAGTAGACTTGGATTGGGTAAGAAAAAGAAATCAGTAAATCAATCGTATTCAGTGTTTTAAAAGTGGAAACTCTTTTTACCTCATCTCTTTTTATCATTTTTTAAGGTGTACGATACGATGGAGTATTACCGCCGACAGTCTAAAACTGATGTTGACCATGCAAGGTCCTCTAACCCTTACTATCCCCAGGGAATTCCTGATACATTGCCACCCATGGCTCCAATTGCTCAATTATCTACGCCTGTACCGTCCAGTGCGTGGAATACTACTAATGACAGCCGCTATCAGGCTCAAGTCACTGCCACTACACAACAATTAGATAATTCATTGGTTAAAGCTATGGAGGAGGAGAAAATAGCGTAATAAATCCATAATTACAAAACGGTATGCTTGAATCGTACTTGACCTAGTTGTGTTTCTTCCTTCTATTTCTAGACTTAAAGCAGAGTATCAGAAAGAACGAGCAAAACTCCAAGAGTGTCCAGAAAGTCACCCCCAGTATGGTGCGGAGTGGGAGCAATTCTGGGCGAAAAGATCTAGAGAAGTCAAAGCAAGTGGTAAGGACCCTCAATCCTATGACTATGTTCCAGAATGGAAGAAATTTTGGGACAAACGAGGGGAGGAGCTACTACTAGCACTGTTCACATCTAAATTGTAAGCTGAAATGTTCCATCTGTTCAAATAATTATTCTTTATGGCCTTAATCAGAACTTTCTTTGCTAAATTGTTAGAGACGCATTGCAATTAAGATATTCAAGACAATCCTTACCTGCCATTCAGAGGTCACAACCTGTGGATTCAGTGAACAACCCAACTGCAACTTCAGTTCAAGATACACCCAATGTCGCGACCATATTAGACGGATTGAGAAGGTCGGAGGATTATCTTGAACCTCTTATGACTCAAGTCCTACAATTTTTAAGATTGGTTAGCAAAAATAAATTACCGGAGCCCCTTTCAATTTGATTAACACAATTTTGTGTATTTTCAAGGCTGGAGATATGGAATTATCCATTCCTGGGGGATCAAACATGCTTCTTAATAGTCGGGACTTATTGCAACTGTTGGCAGATTGCAAGGATAGATTTCTGACAAAGGTATGTTTGTGATGCATATAAATGGATAAAATTAATTATTTTGTCTAAAGTCTGAAAATTGATTTTGCAGATGCAAACAGAACTTATTTCTCCAGATGTGTTGATTGTTCTCAACCGCAACGTCTATAGTATCAGTAAAATCCTGCAGTTATCTAGTACTTTTGGCCAGGCTCCTAGTTCTGGAATCTCATCATCATCGTCAATCCATTCGCACGGCCATCAGCATAAGACTGATAATATGCAAGTCATAACCCAATCTCAACGAGATTCACAGTTGCTAAATATGAATATGAATGAATTCAGCAGGAGACAGCCAACGTCATCGTTGACATCAAATAATCCCTATGGGGGTAGACCTGTGGAATCAGTAGAAAGTATTCCAAGGTTTTCAAGCCCACATGACAATTCCTCCTGGGAATTTGCAAGAAGGCCAGATAATAGAAGACTAGCTACAGTAAAACCTCCCATGGCGGCTTCTTCGGATCAAGAGTGGATGGACTTTTTTACACGATCTGAACAAGATTCGACGACCACAAGAGGGAGGACTGAGATTGCTGCAACTGAATTTCTCGCGAATGCATCCACAGAAAAATCATCAAAATCTTACCTTCGCGTGGAACCTTTAAAAAGGGCCTCACAAACTGACTTAAGGTTACTCTTTTTTAAAGTACTATTCTTAGTTCAATAATGAGTACAAGTTTTTGTCATGTTTTTGAGATTTGCTGACAAAATTGGGTAACATGTGACTCATTGACATATTTTAATTCTAACACAATAGTTTGGTGTCAGCTTTGGACGATGGCCCTTCAAAGGAAAAGTCAGAACTCCAGGGTCCGCCCATTAAGAAATCGTGTCTTAGACCTTCTAAACCAACTCCTCGTTCGGATTCACCGGAAATAGTTCAGGTTGTGAATCCAGCGACAACTGCAGAATCTTGGCGAAGAGTCATAGTCGGCTCGAATTCGAGACCAAATCGAAATCAACCTAGTGCACCCGAGAGGGTTTCGAGGAATTCACAAGAAATCCGGAGAAAGTAATTCAAATTCTATTCATTCTATGAACATTTACGTTGTAACTGTTGCTAAAAATGTGTTGTCCTATAGGAACCCACCTCCACCTGTCGTACCTCCACCGAAACCGATTGTTTTGTCTCATTCTAGAAATTATGATAAGACTCGTCGTGCCCGTGAGTTTGGTTCCGAGTCAGAGGATTCTGATTTATCAGATCAAGGACACTTGGATGCAAAATTTATGAATAATTTTGTAAAAACTTCTTCGTCCCATTCGGGTACAAGTGAAGAGAATCCAGGGGCTTCTTCTGCGATATCGCTCCTCAAAGCCAGGGGTTGGTATCAGCAATATTTGGATGTAGAGGAGGAGAAGAGCGCTAAGAAGGAACCCATTGCGTCAACTTCGATTTCAAATTCAATACCAGTGGTTTCATCTACAGTTTCTGCTGAGATGTCATTACCATCCAGCTCGGCTACTTCATCATCACCTCCTCCACCAGAAGCAGGGTAAGAATTATTTTTCAAGTTATAGTCAAGTTGGAATGGCACTTGTCTTGAATGTCCAGGAAATATCCCAGAATTAGTTTCTGAATTCGTCACTTCATTATTTCTGTCTTAGATTCTGTCTTTAGAATTAAGAAGTCGTATATTATACAAACGTGATACGTAGTTAGAAATATTCGACTACTTGGGACGATATCCATTCCAATGAAACATTGTTTGCTAAGATTTTATCAAAATACTACGGCATTTTGAGAAATCGAACTGAACTCAAGATGAAAATCTTGTTTTCTTAAACATTTTTAGCGTACTGACGAAACAAATTAAAAAAATGGCTCTCCTAGTACAATTAAGCACAAAAATTCGGGATCGCCAAATATTCAGTTGGTTGGATCACCACCTCCGTCACTGTTCCCAGGGTCCAAGGCTAAGACTGCAGTTCAATTCATTCTGCGACCGTCATCAGCATCCGTGCCGACCCGGACTCGCATTGGAACTGGAGGAAATAATATGCGGCAGATGTTACGATAAAGGACATTTTAGAATCAATTGTCCTTTTAGACTTGTTGTGTCCAGAACTCCAGAGGTTAAGCAAATAATCAAAAGAAGGAAAACAGAATTCAGGAAAGCTAACCGGCTGAAGAAAAAGATTATGAAACGTAGATCAAACTAGTCGTGAAAGCAAGGTAAATTAAGCTCTTAACTTAATTTACCGTGTTGTGAAAGTAGTATTTCTTGAGCCAGGAAAATAGATATGAGAATCATATTTGCATTCGTTGATAAAAACAGGACCACTTGGACTTATTAAATCGAAAGGGTAATTTTAATTCCTAAAAATTAAGATAATTTATATTTTCTTCTAGTACTTTAACTAAATTGATATAACTTTTATTGTTGCAATTACTAATAGCGTATGAAGGATTGGGAAATCCTTGTTATATTTTATTAGTGTCATGCATTTACTCCTTTTTCACAATTTATTCAAAGTTGCATAAATTGTTTTATTTGAGATCAGCAAGAATGTGGTCAATACTTTTCTGACAATCGGTTGTGGCCTTGACCCTGTTGAAACAAACTGATTCGAGTGAGACTCAAATTCCTTAAAACCTAATTTAGTATATAAATACGGCTCTTGAGTAAGAATCTCCGTTTAACGAAGTGCACGTAAATTATTGTACAATTTTTTATGTTAAATGACAGGACCGTACCCAGGGTTAAGAAGATAAAGGCACCGCCAAAGACACCAGAGGAACTCCTGTCTATTCAAAAAAGCTCTCAACTCTGTTTGACGTGTGGATCACCTATGCATGATTTTAAAGATTGTCCTAAACGTGGAAGGCCTTTGAGATCTCCGCCACTGGAGATTTTTCCACCTGAAGGAATGACAATTCGTGATCGCTGCAGAAAATGTCGAGAATACGGCCACTGGCATCAAAGATGTCCGAATCCTCCGCATCCAGTTTGGCTTCAACGTTTGCAATGTACAAATTGCAGGACAAGAGGTCATCTTAAAGCAGACTGTACAAATCCACCTCTTCCTGAAGGCGATAAAAGTTGGAAAATGAGTCTGAGTGGCAAGGATAGGAGGAAACTGCGACGACTAAGGCTCAAGGAAGAAGGACTTCTTTGGGACACTGCTCCTTCCCTTAATGAAAAATTTTATTAAAAGAAAAATTGAATTTTTAATTAATTCCTTGAAAATGGAAGCATTGTTTATTCTAAGTGGGGTAATATGTAACTCAAGTTATTTATTATGAAATAAATTAGAAGTTTTATTAGAATTTGGCCTGAGGGTTTACGCGTTTGCTTCTCCATTCTTTGGTCTTTGCGCTAATGAAAACGACATTTTATATTGAACTAATAAGTAATCATGATGTACATTAGATACATTGTCAGCTCTAGTGAGTTTGTAGCTAATTTTATCTCGTGTCTCGTATTTTAGATCTGACAATGTTGCAGCAGACCAGTCACGTCCTAGTGGAGAAACGATTTCTCTTATGAAGAAATGGAGACTCGTACGAGATGGACAACTTGAGTTAGAACCGGAAGAAGTGGAAGAACTGAAGGTTAAAGTTAAGTCTAGAAAACGTGCAATGCGTGTAAACAGAAAGATCAACCAAAAGGCGAGACGGCTGGAAGAACTTAAAGCTGGAATCATTAAACCTGCGACTGCCCCAGGTAAACTCAGTAAGCGTCAACAGAAGAACAGAAGCAACGCTAGAAAACGTCTCAGAGAAAAGGAGCTCCGGGGGGACGAAGTTGAACCGGAACCAATTATTGAACCTCCTCCAAGTTGTGATGCTGACTCCAATAAAGGCGAGATGATTAAGATAACCGAATCTCGGTTCGGTTTCGAGTCATTGGATTCTGATTTATCGACTCACGGACCCTTGGATGCAAAACTTATGGTTAATTTGATAAATTCTTCGTCCGATCCGTGCTCACTCCTCAAGGCCAGGGGTTGGTATCAGCAATATTTGCATGTAGAGGAGGGGAAGAATGCTAAAAAGGAACCCATTGCATCAACTTCAACTTCTAGTCTAATCCCTATGATTTTATCCACAGTTTCTACTGAGTCGTCATTCCCATCCACCTCGTCGTCCGACCTACCAACAGCGGGGTAAGAATTATTTTTAAAGCACAATCAAATCAGAGTATCTTTTGTATCTTTCCCTTCAAATCTGAATGAAAGACAAGTTCAATTTTAATGAAGTTAAATTTTTGTCCACAAAATAAGTTTCGTGAACTGAGGGCATTTATTGTGGAATAAATTAGATCAGATTAGAACTTATCCTCAAGATGTTTCGTTCGTTTCTTATTCTTTGGCCTTGTTAGTTTCAATGAAGATATTATGCTTATGTAGTGCACTCAACAGATAAGAAGCTACAACTAATGAATCTGTTAATTATTTCATCTCTCTGTTCTAATTTCTAGATCTGAGCATGTCGCACTGGACGAGTCACTTCCAGCGGAAGAAAAACGTTTTCTTATGAATAAATTGAAACGTGCGCAAGATGGATACATTGAGTTAGAACCGGAAGAACTGGAAAAATTGAAAGTACTGAAGGTTAAATTTGACTCAATGAAACGTTTAAGGCGAAAGCTCAACCAAAAGGCGAGACGTCAGGAAGAACTCAGAGCTGGAATTATTAAACCGAGTGCCCCAGGTAAACTCAGTAAGCGTCAACAGAAGAACAGAAGAAACGCTAGAAAACGTCTCAGAGAGAAGGAGCTCCAGGGGGGTGAAATTGAACCGGAACCATTTATTCAACCTCCCAGTGGTGAAGGCGATTCCTTTGAACGGGAGACGATAGTCAAAGCGAAACTGAATCAACTAATAAACACGACAGAGGATATTGAAGAACCTGAAAGAGTTGGAGATTCCGTTCCAAAATCCGAGAACAATCCATTAATTTTACTTCCTGTTTTAAAAATTGAAGATGGTGTAGTTGGAGCATCCGATTTTTCATTACTCAGCTGTGACCGGGCAGAAGAGTTAGTTGACATAAAAGCTGAACCCAATTCATAGCTTTTAGAATTCAAGTTGGATTGGAATTGGAGTGAATATACTTTTTCCCCAAATTTTTATATTAAATATTAACTATCAAATTAAAACAAGAAGAATTTCAGGATAAGTCATTTTATTTCTTGCATTAATCCGACCAACTATAGTTGGAATTTTACATTAATTGGTTGAATTAAATGCAATGACGAAGTTTACTTTGCGGCCTCGATTGCAGAATGCCAGTCATGAATTTCATTTTCCAAGGAAGCTGTGATTTCTTGATTTTCTAACCCATGGAGAACTTCGAGACAGGCCATTGCTCGAAAAAGATTTTCATACAAAGCTTCAGCCACTAATTCTTCACCATCTGCATTTTTATTCTCATTGTGAATTCGAGCCAAATCGGTGAGGCAAGCTCGGACTTCTTTGAAATCTGATTTACAGCAAAAATTAGGACCAATTGCTGAAAACATTTTCTTTCCATAATTTCTGATTACCCGGCTTAGGAATATCTACGGAAAGGGTTCTTTGCGAGAACCAAAGGAAAACGACAAGGGCAAAAACTGCTACTCCCTTCATTTTTGGAGAAAAATAAATGGTGAATATTTGCCTTGAATGTTTCAATGAAAACTAATTGAGAGAATCCGGAAGAGGAGTGAAGTGAAGCATGAATTCGGAGCAATCAGGGTGACCAACCGCAAAATTGGCAATCCTATTTCCTTAACTTTAATTTCGTCCTTGCTACTACTAATTCAAATCAATTGAAAATTAATTGAGCCAGACATATTGCTGATTTCATTCATTAACTTCTATTCTCTGGCAGAGCAAAACTCTTTTGCCAAGAATTTATCGCGTGTTTTGCGACTCAATGTTAAACTTATCAGGCAATTAGTCAGCTGTGAGCTCACCTTACCATAATAATCATCGGTTCTAATCAGGACAACTTTCTTATCGAAAGGCATTTTGTACAACGTACAAGTACAGGTATTGGTATTAAGGTATTGTGCTAGAAGAAACTAAATGAACTAATGTAAATTCAAATTGTATTTATGTACATTCTTAGAAAAGCCAACTAGGCACTGCATAATAACTAGTGACGATGGTTGCGGTCAAGCTTTTGAGATTCGGAGAAGTCTAGAAAAATAGCAGGAAATCATATTATTAAAAAACTAAATGTAAAAAAGTGAAAAAATTTACAGATCATGAATAAATTTCTAGTACTTCAGGATTGTCTGTGTCAGGTCACTTTAAAAGCATAGGGCAGACAGGGCTTTTTTGTGGGAAAAGGGCTATCTGACTGTCATACACATGAAATGAGTTTTGTGCACTTGTGTGGTTTGTTTTTATCTTTCCGCCTTTGCTTTGACAAATTTAATTACATTTGACTGGGCATCTAAGATCCAGAAAACTTAATGTCTCTCAACTTTGAGTATCTGCAGACTACATAAAGAGTGTACATATTTCATGTTTTAATAAAAATTATTTTACTGGGACATCCATCTCTATCCAATGAAATAATAAAGAAAGATTCGAAAACACCCTTTTGAGATTTTAACATGCTAATCTGCTGAAAAAAGGTTAAAAATTGGTCAAAAATAAGGTAATTGTGGCTAAAATAATGTTAGCTTCATCATTGGCATGGCATGGCCTGGCTGACCGACCACCCAAGAGTCAAACTCTATGCATAAACCCGATTGCCTTGCTTGTCTTGTGTTTTTGCGTAACAACAAGGCCGCAACGAGTCCAAATTCCATTTCACACGCTGCTCTCTATAACGAGTATCTTTATCAACCTTCCTCAGACTCATAAACACTAACATCCCTTCACTTCCACTTTAAATTCACCTTTGTAGTAATTAATCCATTGTTCATTCGTTCTACCACCTACTAATCAAAGTTTCATTTTTAACCTCAAATATTGGAAATTATTCAACCCTTAACCTTCATTTGACTCTTGGGAAGTGACAGTGACGTAACTTCAAGAACTTTCCATTTCATTTTTGCTCATTGTATCCGATTCACAATACAAAAGTCTCGGAAACCCAAACTGGAAACAGGATTTGGAATTTCATCATCAAAATTTCCAAAAGGCTTTTGGTTGGTTCTTTGTTTTGATCTATTTAATTTATTGTAACAACAATGAGACTGTCTAGTCTAAATTGTTCGGCATAGAAATTGTTAGACTAATTTTGTTTGTAATTTAATTATTCCAGATTTTTAAGCGAGTTTGAAGGATTTGTCGGATTTTTACTGGGAAATCATCTGGGCAAACACATTTTCCTTGATACTGACTGGACAAACTTTGGCTTTTCCATTTTGCAGATCAGGCAGTCAAAATGGTGAGGCAGATGGAATGTACTTCATTATTCCAATATTCTTGGAACCAAGTCACAAATGCATTTTGGCGAAGATATCCAAACCCCCACAGGTAAACAGACAGACGATTTTTACAGTCATTTGGATTGATTTCGCATTTTCAATTAATATTGTGACACTTTTTTTATGCTTAGTGGACACGTCCTCTCTGAAGATACAGTTTGCCGTGAGGTTCGAGGAAATCTTTTGTACACAAAACGCCTTCTAACAAAGACACAACAACCCCCAGGTTGGGGGAAGCATTTAGTCAAGACAGCCATAGTGTCCATTGTTGAAGAATCGTTTATTAATTTGCTTGACAAAACCATCATAACCTACACAAGGAATATTGGATACAATCGCCTCATGGTAAAATTCGAATTCTTAATTTCATGTATTAATTATTTCTGACATCTGTTAATTTTGATATTGTGCATTTGACAGAGTATCACTGAGCACGTTGTTTACAAGCCGGTCCAAGACCATTCAAATCAAACCATAGCCGAACGAACAGCTTGGGTCAGTTCTCAGATTTATGGGCTCAGAAGAGCGATTGAATCATTTGGAATTGAAAGATTTCGTAAAAATTGCATCAAAGCCGCTGCGGGTTACAATTACGTTATGAATAATTTGTACGGGAATCCTACAACTGATACTGGAGAAAATGACACAGACGTTCCTAAACCACTCTCAAAATTTGGAGAAACCAAAGGTCGAATCAAGGAAAAGGCAAAACGAGCCGGAGAATTAGCCAAGGAAACTGCTGGAACAATTTACGTTGCTTGTCAAGATCAAGCATCCGCTGGAGGAGAAAATGAATAGAAAAAGAGGAAACTAAAATCCATTCCCAAAATAATTTTTAGGACCAGAGCCGATCCATGTATTAAACACACAAATAATGAGCACCTCTCGTAGGTAGCATTAGTTTTGGCTCTTATTAATTTCAAAACAGGGGCCAAAGCATGAGGATGATGAATAGTTGAAAGTTAAAAATTGAAAGAAAAATCAAATCTACTAGTTTCAATATACAAAATTCAAATGTCGAGTCGACACACACCGACTGTGTCTTTTGTGCGTGAATGTACATAAATATGTGAATGAATAAAAATAGACAATCGCACTTTTTTGTTCATCGTGAGCTTCGAATTATTTTTGACAGTTTAAAAAAGTCTTCGCAACAACTTCAGTTTAGAACTTTAATTTTTTTAATACCAAAAAAGTACATACAAATAGATTATTACGATGAATACAAAAACTATACACCAGCGAATTTAACTTCATCAAAGGCCCTCCGAGCTTTCTTGAGTTCTTCGTTCATACTTAGAAGATCTTTGACTCGGGCATACTTCCTGGGGTCCTTGCGAACAAAATGCATTATATCCTCTACTTGAACTCGGCCAGACTTTCCAATGTCCATTGCTTTTTGAGTCTAAAAAGTTAATTTTTATGTCTTTCGTTCACCAAGTTCATAAATCGACACTACTTCGGACCAAAACTAAACGACCTGAATTTGTAAAACGTATAAGGGTTCTCTTACCACTTCTGTTATAAATTCAATGACCAAATCCTCAAGAAGGTCAACACTTTCAGTAAATGGATTTTGATCGTCTCCAAAACCATACATCATACATCGAAGTTCTTTGGAGAAAAGTCTTTTACGGCTTTCGCCAGAATTTCCTCCAGCTGTGCCAGCAGTTGCAGCAGTGGAAGTCGTTGATTCTGTCACAGGACGTGAGGCCTCTGATTCTGCGGGTTCCTCTTGGTCCATATCTAAAGAACCAAGTGACACCACCATTATATTTATGATCAAAATCAGTCGAATCGAAATGAAATAAAAACAGCAATGTTTTAATACTCAAGTTCTATAGAAAAAAAATCAGAACTGTTTTAGTAATAGCAAACTGAATATCCAAAATTCCAACTTACCGAAAGTAATATTTTGACTGTGGTTTCTAAACTTGATCCCTATGTATAAAATATTTTAATCCGATCAAGGAAAAGTATAATTTTATACGAATTTTTCAATTGCACACGGAAGTGAAAGCAAAAAACAAATCCTAATGTTAAAACTGCCGGGTGCCTGGTACATGCAAGGAAGAAAATGTAAAGAGAAGTGAGTTTGGATTTATTGACTACAGACAAAAAAAGAAAGAAGGAAGAAAAGAAAATTGACAAGGTGAAGAAAGTAAATACATAATGACAATTGGTTTTCGCCTGAACTTTCCAAATTAAAAATACCTTAATGTGACTCAAAACCTTAGGGTTCCTATTCCTATGGCCTCATCGTACGTGAAGTTGATGAGGCGATAGAGACGCTTAGGTTTCTAGCCACATTATTCTGAGCATTTCATTTTGCAAAATCTAGCATAGTAACTGGATTTATCGCAAGAATTGACCTCGCTCGCTCACCCAATAATTGCCACTGCTACCCTAGCAAATCAAACCATCAAAATAAAAAATAAAACACAACAATTAGGCGCTTTAGAATTCTTATTGAACTTCTGAATTGAACATGAATATTTCCAACCATTGTATAGCATTATAATTAGAATTTTGGATAGTAGATTCGTTAGATTTATTACAAAAATTGTTGGATTAGAATGGGGGATGAGCCAGTAAGTCGAGTCTGTGGGGCCGACAAACGATTGACGGTGACTGGTCCAAGGGTCGAGATCAGTGGTGCTGACCACGTCGTCACTTGCACCAATCCGGGTTTGACCTGTGTACGCGTTTATGGAGCTGACCATGTGTGTATAATTATTTCAGGAAATCCACGAATTATAGTTCATGGAGCAGATAACGTTGTGCGAACAATCAACGGAACAAGTGCCCGAGACATTATCGTTTCAGGTGCTGATCACGCTGTTTTCAGCGACCGTAATGCCCATGATATTGAAGTGAGTGGAGCCGATTCAAAAGTCAGAATCCAGGGAAATGCACATCAAATCCGTGTGTCCGGATCTGATGCGAAATTTAGCATTTTCGGGAACGTCGATTCCATCACACTTTCCGGCCAAAATCACAATATTTACGTTCAAGGAAATTGTACGGGCGATATTCGGATTGGAGAGACTGGGACTAATTCAGCACTTACAAAGAGGAACAAAATTTTGGTCGGAGGTTCTGCAGGCAATTTGCGAATCTTAGCATCGGGTTACCGCAACCAAATTACATGTACTCGTATCGAAACTATTCGTGTGGAAGGGGATGAAAACCGGGTGAAGACCATTTGCGAGGACATCGCTGACATTGGCACTCAGAATTCGATTGGACCAGAAGTCAACTGCGATGCAGTCTATCCAACCCGGGATCGAGACTCCTCATCCTGGTCCTGGACGAATTCTAATCAGCATGTCAACATTGATTGGAACTGTAACATTTTGTAATTACATTCGAATAATTTATTGCTGAAATCGCATCAATAAACTTTGCTCAGCCACTATGCCATTAAAACTTTCACGAAACAAGTGTGGAATAAATTAAAATTACGAAACTATACTATACTTAGTAGAATAAATAATTTGACTTTCCAAGCTGAATTACCTGGACAATGTAACATTGATAGACTAAAAAATTCACAAGTCGAAACAAAAATGGACACGCATTGTATGCTAGCTTAGTCAATCAGGTGTTCAATTATTATAGAAGGTTTTGGTGATCTAATTAAACAATGTCCACAAGCGAATCTTTCACTCCTCGTCGTAAAAAACGTCAAGTCCGACTTGCAGAAACTGTAAGTCGCCGAACACGAGGTTTGGGCAACGAACCAGCCTTTACATCAGATATTTCTGAGGTCATAAGGAATGAACAAAATCGAGAAAGAGACACTGCTGAACCTCCAGAATCTGATATTGTACGTGTTAAGGATGAAAGTGGAACTGAACTCTGGATGGCCCCAGTTCCTCCTCAGCCCATAGCATTTTCTGCTCCAGAGGTTAAAACATTTACTCAATTAGGAAAATATACACTTCAACAATTTCTTTCTGAATTTCTAGACTCATAGTCGCAGTAATTTAAATCGAAAAGAATTTTGTTCGAGAATTTTTTATCGAAATGGTCTGATTCTTTGCTCCATGATTTTCATTGTAATCAAAAGACAATGCGAAGATGAAATTGTATTTTGACATTTCTAAAGAATTTTCATTTCAAATTAGTCCTTGGCAATATTCCAAGTTTATGCTTGGATATTGACCAAATACTATTGGCCCTTACATTTCCTGGAACGCATCATGGATACGGAATTTTATCCTGGGACTCACAAAGTGTTTATGAATTGGGGCGGAATCATTTTAGGAGCTCAACAATTATTCATGGCAGCTTGGAGCCTATCAGCTGCACTTTGTTTTAAGAAAAGAATGCTAAGACTTGTGGGTTCATTATACGAATTTGATGACTATACTTTTATTAACTAGTTTATGAATGTAAATTTTCTCTCAGTACTTTAACAGGTGTGTGTATTTCTGTTCAGTGAATGTAGCTTACATA
>WJEZ01000150.1:0-42380 GCA_009869925.1 Thalassaphorura encarpata
TTTTGTTCTCAAAGAGAGACCTATGCCAATCATGATGAATATTAGAAATGCAGTCCCACTCCCTGTGAGGTCAGCTCATGAACTTGCGATTGAAAATGCAAAATTAAAAGTCCAATTTCCAGTGAGTAGTGGAACTCAACATCGTTTGGAGGAATGGAAACCAGTTGAAGAAGGAAATTCAACGACGACGGGGCAGTCAAAAGAGTTAGTATTTTTTTACCTTATTGGGGATAACGGAATTTATATTCTAATTTCTAATACATTTTGTTTTTCTATACAGGCTAGTCCCGATTGGACCTCAGACAAATCAAGTTCCTGTGGGCACAGTCGCTCCGATGCCTCAGCTGTCTAAAATCATTGAACCAGTGGCAACAACATCGAAGGAGCCCTTGGCAATCATGCCACCACCGCCATCGGCCCTGGCCCAATCTGCGTCTACAAAAGGAGGAATCCAATTGGATCCACCTCCTCCGCCGGAACAAGATATTGGAGTACTTATTTCAGCCCGATTGAGAGCAATGAGAAAATTGCAAGTGGATCCAGAAGATCCCATTGCCCAAGCACAATTGGATGAAGCGGCTGAAGATGTATGACTAATTTAATTTGGAATTTGCTAATTGCTAATTTTGGTTATTTTGATTTCTAGATGAAAACTTGGGCAGCGTCCAAAGCCCTTGAACCCAAATTCTTGACACAATCGGACTTGACCTCAGGGCCACAAGCATGGGCTAAGAAGGATCAATTAAAAAGTGCAGCTGCAGTGAGCGGAGGAATGGGAATGCATTTGCTTAGACGCATGGGATGGAGTCCTGGGGAGGGACTGGGGAAAAATAAAGAAGGAGGGACTGAACCTTTGGCTTTGGATGTTAAAATGGATAAAAAAGGATTGAGTGCTGTGGAAGAGGTTAAGCCAGGACCAAGCCAAGGGCCCAAAGTCCAGCTTTCCATGGTCTATGATTTGAGTGGTGAGTTGAATAGAATTTTTTATTTGTATTGTCTTTTTGGTTGTCAATGTAACAAGGCTAAACTCATTTGATTTGTCCACAGGGAAGCATCCCGTGTCTGCCCTCATGGAACTTTGTGTCAAACGTCGTTGGGGTCCTCCGTCATTTGATCTTTGCTTTGAACATGGTCCTCCTCATCAAAAACAATTTGTGTACAAAGTGGTTGTGAATGGAGTCGAGTATCAGCCGTGTGTTGCGACGAATAATAAAAAATTGGCCAAATCAAATGCTGCTGCATTCTGTCTCCAGAGTTTGGGGTTGCTACCAACAGCAAAACAGGCTCCAGTGGCCACAGAGCATTTACAGACTGTCCCTGTTCCCGTGCCACCTCCACCACCACCACCACAAGCAGTACCCACTCCACGAGGGCCAGCGCCAGCACCATGCCCACCTCCACTAATGGCGGTAAATGTCATGCCACCGCCACTTAATCATCCGAGAATGTTGCCACCAAGTGGACCGATGTCGCCAACTATGCTCATGCCACCTCCACCACCACCACCACCACCACCGCCGCCGCCGCCAAGGCAACCTGGCCAACCCATGAAAAATTTCATTCCTTCACATACTCTCAAAACAGTGACTGGACCTGGTGGTCAACAGTAAAAATCTCCATAACTCATCTTGCTAAAATAATTCCTAACAGTCGATCAAAATTATACGTATTTGTAATCTCAACAAATTATTTATTCATTTGTTTCCTTATTCTGTTTCTGCCCGATGAGTTACAACAATAAAAATTGGAAAACGAAATGAATTACAAGTATTGATTTGAATTAAAAAATTTACAAGGCAAAGCCCATTTAATATATTTTCATGTTAGGATGTACTTTAGAAGCCATCCTCGTAATTGTCATGGTTCATTCATATCAAGACACCATGATACAGGGGAAATCGCGTCTGTGATTCAATCCATAATGTATTCATATATTTTAGAAATAATATGTTTATGAATTTGTGGACAAATTGTGCAACACATTACGCAATGGCAAGGCCTGTTATTAATTTCCACTTGTTCAATCGGTTCGGATGCTAAAGTTTCCTAAAAAATTTTATTAATAAGCATTGCGTTACAGAATATGTTGAAGAAATTTAATTTTCTTTGGTCTTACACTGACTGAATTTTCGTCTCCAGAATTGGTCTGTGAACAAGAAATTAAAGTTAGTCTTGTTGGTCATGCCATTGAGACGAATATTTAAAAAAGAAATTTCTGGACTTACCACGGCCACTGTTGTTTCGCCTCGAGTATGAGGTTGTTCAAATTCATTGGGTTGGTCGATTGGTATTGCTACTTCAACCTGGACGTTTTAATGATATCAGAGCAAAATTATTAAGACTTAATCATTACAACGAAGTCGAACTTACGGTATCGCCAATATTCGGTGGCAAAGAATTAAAGAGCTGTTTTTGTTTAGATATCTTGACTTTCTTAGGGATTTTTACTTTGGTTCCTTTTTTAGCTGAGACAGATGCAGTTGAAACACTTTTCCCAATAGATTTTGATTTTCTTTGTTTTTTAATTGTGTTTGAAACACGAGTTCGGGCCTTTCTTGTCTTAAGTTTTTGTGACTTTTGATATCCTGGGTTAAGCCATAATTTTTTTGTCCATCCTTTATATGTAATCTCAGGTATTTGCTTTGCATAACCCCCTTTTACTGCTGTTGTATCCTCTTTCATCTGAGCACTGACCTATAGGCATTGATTTTCAGTTCGATCATATATTTCCGTATCCAACATAAATAGTTCAACTGATATTGAATTTTTAAAGCAAATAAGACCTTTTATTACCAAATTTAGTAAGCTTTGTATGTCATTGTCAAATGCATGGTTAATTAAAGCTGTCGCTAAAGCTATTCCAAAGATTGACCCAGCCCGTTTAACGAATGACCTGTACCCTATTAAATTAGTTACAAATTTCAAGAATAAATGGTTATACAAAGCAAGTTTAAATCCTTTCGGCTACAAAAATATTCTGTTAGTACCGCCTTATCCAGGCAAGCCAGTACTTTCTGACTTATAGATTGTTATACCTGCCACAGTGGAATAGCATATCATCATGTCAGATTCTGTTGGAACCGTTCGTGGTTCAACATTGTCATCTATGTCCATTTTTTCTGTTGATAGTGTCGCTAGAGCAGGTCTTGCAGATTCCTCCAAGTCATCTTCAATCCCTTCATCTTCATCGGCTAATCTACCATAGCTAACTCCACGATCCTCCTTTTCTAAATATTTACATGAATAATTATAAATTTTGAATTAAACTATTACATAATATAATTTTAATGTATACCTCCTTGACACGCCTGAATAAATATCAGCTTTGGTTTATCTTGTAGATATGGACAATTTTCATTGTTCAAAATTTCCACAATATCCGACTCAAGTAAAATCTCATGTGGTGTTTCAGACTCGGACTTAAATTTGACTCCCATGAGTTTAGATTTATTCCCATGGGCTAATATGATTGCAACAAATGCATCAGGTCTCACACCGATTTCCAATCTACGAACCGGATCGGAAGCTAAATATTTTAGTTTGGATTTCATAAATTTGACACCTCTATTCTTGTAAACTGCGACTTGGAATTTAAGTTGCTTGAATACCGATTCTAATATTTCAGAATCAGCAATGTAGCCAGGATGTGATTCAAGATGCTTGTATTTGCTATTTGCAAAGATAACACATCGTCCCCTGACTGCCTCAGTCATTTTGTATATATTCTTCCTTTTTTCACTTGCTATTTTGGGATGACGAGTTTTTTTAACTTTTTTTGTACGAGCATTTAAAGCTTTCTCGTCAAAACTAGCTGGTGGTTTTCTTTTCCTAGTAGCTTTAGGTTTGCAATTTGAATCCAATGGAATTTTTTGAACTTCAGTTTGGCATTGGTTCGGTCTTGCCTCAGCCTCCATAGTTTAATTCAGTATTCACTCGGTCAAATCAATTCATTTTAGATATAACGTAGGAATATTAAGACCATCCGAAATAAAAATCTCGTTTGAGCTTTTGTATGCTGCTTCTTTCAATTTCGCTACTATGTGTATTTGTTAATTTTCTCCAATTAGTGTGATTAACAAATTCCTTCGGTGCGTGCGGAGTAGAGGTGAAAAGAATTTAGCCCGCCTCTACGCATAATTTTCACACCATCGAGTCGTACGCATTTGTTTTGTATTGCCCTTCCTTGTAGGATTGAACATTCATAACTATTTTATATAATTTTATTTCATTTGAATTTTCTTGTTGGAAGCCCAAATACTAGTCAAAATTGTACACGTCTTGATGCAAATTATAATAGGCTTCCAATTTTTAAGTTGCATATAAGCCCTACAAGTTGGCGTCTGAGCTGATTCAATTCTCAACAACATA
Organism: Thalassaphorura encarpata; assembly: GCA_009869925.1. NCBI lineage: Eukaryota > Metazoa > Arthropoda > Collembola > Poduromorpha > Onychiuridae > Thalassaphorura > Thalassaphorura encarpata. The sequence continues at coordinate 4,369 of WJEZ01000150.1, forward strand.
GTTAATAGTATGCAAAATTGAAACTCAAGCTCCAGGAAAGATGATATTTGAGTAGATGTGAGATTGACATATATGAGTGAGTGCTAAAATATATTTTTGCATCTGCAAATAGAGCCAAAGAATGGTTGTCCTATTCCTGCCATTGTCATTTGTATTCGGTATGAATAATAATCGCTAAATCGCACGAATCTCATTTCTTTGTGCTTCCTGTTCTAGTAGTAAAATAAATTGACGCCACACCATACGCACTGCACTAACGTCAATCCCTTTCATCACCATCCTCTAGTGCTTGTATTGTATTGCATAATTTCATATTTCTTTGGATAAAATGTCAAATGCTTTAGTAGTGTATTATGCATTAGACAAGTTTAACTTTCGCCTTAACCCTGACCATGGTCATTCAAGTGGTGCAACGTGCAAGGCTGAGTACGAACGAATGTCTCATCTTTTCATTTCGTAGAATTCACAACTTCAATTACGTCATTTCCATTTCCCTTGTAATAATAGCAAAGAAGAGTTTTTTTTGTATATTTTACTACTAAAGGACTTTGGAATTGACTATGAGAAAGTCATCCAATATTTGCATGATATAAATACGCACGAAATGAAATGAGATGAAATGAAATGAGACTGTATGAGATGCATGCATGAATGAATGGGAATGCCCTATGAGACCAATTCAACGTTTGATGACACCGAAACGGTTATTTTCGGTTCTGTTGCGGTTCAGGTAATTCCTCCACGTGGAATTTACTAAAGCTATCGTCACCGTGCCGAACTTCCGTAAGCGACTCAGAAGAAAAAACAGTTCATACATACATTCGCAAAAAACCTGGTAAAGTAAAATTATTTAGTTCCGCCTGTATCCCAAAATTATTATTGTAATTCGGACATTTTTTTTATATGAGAATGCCCCAATTCAACGTTTGATGACACCGAAACGGTTATTTTCGGTTCGGTTGCGGTTCAGGTAATTCCCCCACGTGGAATTTGCTAAAGCTATCACTACCGTACCGAACTTCCGTAAGCGACTCAGAAGAAAAAACAGTTCATGCATACATTTGCAAAAAACCTGGTAAAGTAAAATTATTCAGTTCCGCCTGTATCCCAAAATTACTATTGTAACTCGGGTATTCTTTTTTTTAAATTATTTTGTTTCCTTGTTCAACATGAAATTGTTCCAAATCCCTATGTGGATTATGTGAACTTGCATTATTGGTTAGATTTTTTTGTATTGGCTTGAAATTAATTCAAGCTCGATTTGCCATGTTTATTGCGTCCATGCGTTTAAAGTCTGCAGACATCAAACTAAGGATTCTAATATCCATGTAGTTAGCGCTATTTGAATGTGGAATATTGTACGATAAGGCAAACGTTCCTGGCTTGCTCATTGTGTATAAATCTCGTGCAAATAAAGTTATTATACTAATCTGCTATTCCTATAAAATAGTATTACAATGCAATGTGGAATTTTTATAATATCTTTAGTTCATTTACTATTAGTCTAGTCTGGCTTGGTTGGTACACGTACTAGAAAGTTTATCTATCTATTAGAGCTACTCTGAGCAGAGGACCACATACAATTAGGGACGTGCAAAAAATATTTGATAGGTATTTATTCCCTGGATTATTGTATAGGAGATAGGGAATAGGAACCGTTTATTCCCAAGTGGGTCCGGTCCATCGCATTCTAATCGTTTTATATCCTTCTTTTCCTCCTGGAAAAAATCAGTTTGTTTTGAATTGGTTGGTCATGAGCAAAAGCAGACATAAAGTTCCAGCTCCAGCTCCAGTCCAGTCCAGTCCTAACCTATCCTTATTCCTGAGTGAGTCAGTAGGCAATATTTTCTTTTTACCCAAAACCCGAAGCCACGAGGGAGGTAGTAGTTCATTCCTCCGAATTCGGAGAAAGTGACTAGTTGTGTTTTCTGTCTCTGTCTCTCTGACTATCGGGTCAATCAATAGCCCGCCCGTTCCGTGTGGCATTTTCCTTCTGGTCTGGTCCTACTACATCCAGTCCACTTGAAATTCTCAACGTCTCGTGTTCCAGTTAACTTCCTGGCTATGCTAGGATGACGGAAGTGCAAGAATGCAAAAATCCCATTTCATTCATAAATTCGAAAACCATGTACCTGACATTAGCAAACTTGAACTTTCTTTCTTTCTTTGAATTTGTACTCCGAATTCGGAGAAAGTGACTAGTTGTGTTTTCTGTCTCTGTCTTTCTGACTATCGGGTCAATCAATAGCCCGCCCATGCCGTGTGGCATTTTCCTTCTGGTCTGGTCCTTCTACCTCCAGTTCCACTTGAAATTCTCAACGTCTCGTGTTCCAGCTAACTTCCTGACTAGGCTAGGATGACGGAGGTGCAAGAATGCAAAAATCCCATTTCATTCATAAATTCGAAAACCATGTACCTGACATTAGCAAACTTGAACTTTCTTTCTTTCTTTGAATTTGTGTTCGAAAAGTGTGCCTTCAATTTCATTCTGATTCTATCCAAAGGCAAAGGCAAGGAAATGGAAAATTAGTTGGCCCATATAATGTGAACGTGAAGGATTTACGCTAGAATTGTACTCAACGCACCTGTGTACCATGAGGATGCCACGCATAGTGAATTTTGGTGACGCATTCATTCATAATTGTCTCTGTATTTGCTTACATGGCTAAATAAAGTGGTTCCTGACGACATTAGTGTTTTATCAGCATAACTATTGCACAACGAACGAACGAACGAACGAACGTTGCCTATCAAATTGAATACATCGAATACAGTGAAACCACATTGACCACTTATCCAGGCAAGCCTAAGCCTAGTGCAAGCCTAGAAGTCAAAATTCATCACATGGGGTAGCCCTATGTAAGTTCCGCCGGTCGGTAATTGCCATTTGCAAATGCCAATTAATGCAGAACACAAATCACGAGTCGTGAAGTAATGTGTCTTGATGGACATTTGGAAAATAAAACCCGCCTGGCTTAGAATCCAACCAACGTGTGAAACTCACTTTGCATTTGTATTTGTTACGTTACGTTACGTTTTAAGATGTTCTTTGCTTTTGCAAAAAATCATCATTCGTATTTTTAGCCATCCACTCACATAATTTTCACGAGTTTAGCCATAGGCCTGAGCCTCAGCCTCCTACGCAAAAAATAAACCTGAGCTCAAGTCTTCTGTGTATTGTATGCATGCATAATATTTTCCTCCTCTTTATTCCAATAGTCAAGTGTGAGTGCCGAAAGGGGTAAAGCAAAACTCTGGCCTGGCCTGGCTGAGGGATAAAGAATTAGTGGTTTAGTTTTGCTAGCATTAGGATTTGGGAGGTGTACAAAAAGGTTTGGTTTGTTGGGATTTGGATTTATGTGGATGAAGGCGTTGAGGACTCGTTAGTTGTGAAAAGTGATTAGAGCCTCACTCATCTGACTGGTGGCTGTAAAAGCAAATATCGAATATTACAATAACAAAATTCAAATTGTTTTGCTCCTACGTGTTCCTACATTAATTAGACTGAAAACTTTCTGAATGCTAATGAGAAGGATGTTATATTAGTTATTGGTGATTGGAAAAATTTAAATCTGCCAGTGTTTAATTCAATGTGCAAATAACACATGAGCCGAGCCAAGCCAAGCCAAGCTGAGACAAATAAGTGATAATTCAACTCAATTGTGTTAAGAGCCCAAGTTGTTCGAGAAATCCGTCAATCTGTTGCACGGAAATCATTTCTTTCGGTGAGTATTCAATTCTGTACTAGTCAGTCTCACAGTCTGTCGATTATCTTCATTTATCATAAAGCTAAAGCAAAGTACATTTGATTTGCTGCCTTTGCCTTTGCCTTCCTTCCTGTCCACCTCAGACCTCAGTTTGTTAAAAGTTTACTTTAGAGAAAAAATTGAGTTCAGTCCAAGTCTAGCGATCGTCGTAAATAGTTTGATTAAGAATTTCCTTCCTGCGCTGAGGAAAGTGTGAGTGATTCATGCAACTGCATGAGTAATAATTGTTTACAACGTAAAACTTATCCAAAGAATTCAAAGTCAAGTCATAATTAATAATTTAAAAAACCACATTGACAATTTATACAGTACTGAATTGATTTCAAAATTTGAACTTGTGAGTTGATAATTTTGAGTGACTAATGAATCTGTGTCTGTGAATCACGTCATTCCATTCCTCTGCACGTGACCGCATTGCATTGCATTGAGTTGTTGAATCCATTAATAAGTCTGACAAAGAAAAGCAAAGGAGCAAAAGGGTTCTCGCGTGATCCAAATGAGACAAACGTTGTTGTTGCATCATGTCTTGTCCAAATATTTTCTGTAGCCTCCACTGCCCAACTTTTACTCAACCAAGGCATGGCTTGAAATCACGTGATTTAATATTTTAACATTAATTTAGTTTTACCTAAGAATTCTGAACCCCGTGTTGGTGTTTCTCAAATAGGCTAATAAAAAATTTAAGGTGGACTAAATTGCCAGAACGAATGTTCACTTAAATCACTTTCTTAATAGACTTTGACTTCCTCATTCAGCCAGGCAAGGCAGACTCAGACACCCATCAGCTCAAGTAATTTTCCCGGGTAGGATAAGATAAGGGTTAGGCTTAGGCTGATTAGACAGGAGAGATAGGACCCAAGACAGTCACAAACAACTAAAATAGCACAGAATTGAGCTAGGAATGCTAGAGCTAAGCTAGTATCGTTATCCTAACCCTAATCCTATCTCCCAGAAATGTCATGCCAAATCCTTCTCTGTTCTTTTCCTTCATTCCGTCCCACCCAGTATGATTTATGAATTAGATTTGTCAAGGGAGCTGCTAGGCTCAACCCGACAATCATTTTGCTATTTTTAGAATCCACTTTGGATAAATTAAGCCTAAATTTGGCATTATTTGAAAGACATTTTCATTTTGGGGATTGATGGGTAAATTTCTGTGTGTTCTGTACATTTGTAGGCTTTGGCCATTCCGCGGAGGAGGACAGCTACCCCCAACCACCAAGGAACCAAGGTCAAGCCAAAAGTCGCCGTTACCATTCTCACCCCCAAGTTCAAGTACAACAAATTTAATCCCGAATTCTGATTCAAACGCAAATTATTCTCAGAGTGACATTACACCCAAAACGAGTAGTAGCAATAATATAAATTTGCAAAACAAAATGAATGCAAGTGGCAAACCCCCAGTTAAACCAACTCATCTCCCATTGAATATTATGAGAGATCATCAAAATAATGCTCCACCTGTTCAGGATAATGGGAGTTTGATTTTTACAAATGCAAATGCCCTCATCATTGGTGGTGGAAGGGAAATGCCTCCACTTCTAATTAAAACAACAACAATCAATGAAGACTACGACATTGGTGGTAGGACTCTTGGATTGGGCATCAATGGAAAAGTGGTTGAATGCACAAAGAAAGCTACTGGGGTCAAATATGCCCTCAAAGTCCTTAGGGATAATGTCAAGGCCAGAAGAGAAGTAGAGCTTCATTGGAGGTCATCTGGATGCAAAAACATTGTGTCCATAATTGATGTCTATCAAAATGTGTACTCGGGACAAGCAAGTTTGCTCGTCGTTATGGAATGGTATGAATGAAAATCTTTTATTTTCTAAATTTATTTTCGGGTCTTACGTCATGTCAAATCTTGAGTCAAGCCATTAGAGCTATTAGTAGCTGATCTTCATCCTTGACGTAATTAATTAATTTTGTTCGTCCATAAAACTATCTTTAAATTCGAGCTAATTTCCTCTTCAATTTAATTCTTTGCAATGCTATCAATGAATATGATTAATATAAAACATGTGGCTGTAGCTTCGGAAAATAATTCTGTGGAATTGAATTGAATTGATTCATTTTCCACTCTATTGGATAGCATTTCATGGTTTTCCAAATGTGGGCGTCATAAAAATGGCAATGGCAACGGCAACGGCATGGGTTGGATATGAGAACGAATACGCACAATGTGGTTCACTTCACGTACGTACATCCATGTAAGGTCATCAAATGCAATATTTTTATCTCTTGTGAATTTTGCAATGACCATGGCATTGCATTGGCATGTTTTGATTAGTACGTCGCTAGCCATAGCGGTAGCCTAAAATGAATTGAGTTTCTATTCTAAGCATAGTACAGTACAGTACAGCACATGTAAATTAATTATACGTGTCGATGACACTTTTAGATAAAGAATTAGCCAGCCACAGCAGCAGCAATGTCCGTCCAGTCCAGTCCAGTCACTCATAATAAAATGCGTAATGGCATGGGTATGACATCCCAGAATTACAATTACATAAAAAACCCCACTTGACATTCTCATTCCATGAAATTCCAGTGCCAGTCAGAATCATAAAAGCACAAAGTCCGCCGGAATAATAGAGTCAAGTGACCTTATTAGGTCAGTGGGCAGGTAGTAATTTTGGACTAATTACGTTCAGCTCACGTCGGCACGGCACTTTTAAACTCAAAAACCCAATTTTTGTATAATTACTTACTTGACTTATGAGTTTTGGCTTTGTAATGGCAAAGCAGATGAACGAGATTCATGCGATTTTTTATTGCCCAAAAGTGCAAAGTATATTGCACTGCACTTCTTCACCCAAGGGCATGGGCATCTCATAGTCAGTTGTGTAGGATTCTGATCATTGTTCTCATAATGCAAAAAAGGCATTCTTAGACGATTACAAATCGTTTTTCTTCTTAATATTGGGATTACTATGGACAAACCAAACCAAGCCAACCACCTGTACATAATTGCATGGTCTTGGGATGCGTAAACTTGATCCGAGAAGGATTTTAACCCTTTACCATGGCATATTATGAATTCAATTCAATCTTGCATGCAACAACCTTGATTTGAGACAAACACCATTGTCTAATTTCTCAGAATAATAAGAATAGGACTGAACATTAACATTGTCAGTGTTAATTTTTATGTAAAGCTATTCCAGAAAATTGCATGCAATTACATTGAGCCACTGGAGTCTATTTTCTTGTGAATTAGAAGATTAATCTTATATGCTATTTTAATATCCCTGGAGTCAATTAAAGGAAGAACAAAGAGTTCATTTATGTCTTCTCTACTCAATTTATGTCTGTAATAATTTTTGATGCCTTGAGACTCCTCCGACGTCAATGGTCAATGTCAGTCTTATTTTTGTTCTTAACATTCTTGCATATTTTAGGCTAAAGCTAGGCTAGGCAGCCTGAGCCTGGAGCCTGCATTGCAGATCTAAATCCTAGTCAAAATATTTGAGCACATTGCATTGCAAATTGCAATGCAGTGCGCATTGGCATTTATGTATTTATTTGCATATGTGAAATGTGAATGTGATGGTTGAGTGAGTTAAGACTAAACACACATGTGACATTGCATTGCAAATTGCAATGCAGTGCGCATTGGCATTTATGTATTTATTTGCATATGTGAAATGTGAATGTGATGGTTGAGTGAGTTAAGACTAAACATACATGTGGGTGCGATGTGCAGTGCAGATGCCCGGGTTAAAATCCCGGGCCAACCCATGGCCGGGCGACGAAAATTTTGAAAGCAGAATTAAAATGTTGAACGGTATGGGAATTGAAATGAAAACGAATGCCTGCCTGCCTGCCAGCCATGTGCTAGATTTCTATTTCTTTGGCCTTGTCTTCTAATCCCACGCATTGCAAATCTAAATCTTAATATTGATGATATCATGTCTGGTAGCCGTTGCCTAAAATCGCATCTATGTGCCTTCTGCATTTTTATTTACAACTGATCTGATTTTATTTACAGTATGGAAGGTGGAGAATTATTTGAGAGGATCCAGGACCGAGCTGAAGGTGCCTTTACAGAAAGAGGTCAGTAGTTCACCCTGGTTTCTTTTTAGCTTCAAGCATGATTGATTTAATATGGTCATGGATGCTAATTTTATTTTTGTTGGAATCTTGACAGAGGCAGCGGGTATAATTCGAGAAATAGCCATAGCCATTAAACACATTCATAACATGAATATCACGCACAGAGACCTGAAGCCTGAGAATCTTTTATACACAAGAAAAGGTAAATCATCCGGATTTATTTTTCAGCATCAGTTCTAACAGAAATATAAATTTGCATTTTTCTATTCCAGACATACCAGGGATTTTAAAATTGACTGACTTTGGTTTTGCTAAAGAAACATTATCCAATCAAGCCTTGCAAACTCCATGCTACACTCCTTACTATGTTGGTAAGTCAAAATCAATAATTCCATTCTCGTATCTTGTAAGCTAATGACAAAAACAGATCAACTCGGACGAGATAATTGATAATAATGAGTATTAGGATTACAAACAAATCCAAAGACGCAATTAGTATTGGGCTTACATGGAAATTCACTCAAAATATGTCCCGTCCCGTAATCTCAATTTTAGTCATGAATGCCAAAAAACCTTTCGAAAAGGAAATCCCTAATGTTATACAGATCATTCTACGTCACTGGATTCTTCCGAATGTTATTTTTCTCAAATGTCACTTGATCTGTCAAAAATATTTTGACAAAATGTAAAGCAGTTGATAAGATGATTGAATTTTGAATTATTTTATTATTTCAGCACCAGAAGTCCTTGGACCTGAAAGATACGACAAAAGCTGCGACAGTAAGTACCTGAATCTTTTCTTAAATATTATTCCTATTTTGTTCGTTCTAGCCATAAAATTGAAATCACACGTAGTTCATTTATAAATATTTATTTTCTTTATTTTTGTCTGATTTTCAGTTTGGTCCCTGGGTGTCATCATGTACATTTTGTAAGTCCGTTTGTTTTGTATTTCTCTTCTACAATTTACAATAACATTAGCTCAGAGTGTTAGAATTTAGTTTTATCTGAATCTACGTACTTTTCCTTGAGCTTTTAGCTCTACGCATTAAGTCACGTTACGCATTCGTCATTCCTCATATTTCTTTGTCATGTGAAACCACATGCAGCGTATAGTTTTGTTTATTTAAAGAAAAGTAGGTTAGACTTCACACATGGACTCAAATGATAATTGATATCAGAATTTTGGAGTTAAACAATTCCTGTCAGCTGCAGAAAACAATGACTAAATTGAGTTTGTTTGGATTTGTACAGACTGTGCGGCTATCCACCATTTTACAGTAATCATGGGTTGGCGATATCTCCTGGAATGAAGACGCGAATCCGAACTGGACAGTATGATTTCCCTAATCCTGAATGGAAAGATGTATCTCAAGATGCCAAGGATCTCATCAAGGGAATGCTATGCACTGACCCAACTACTCGTCTTACCATCGAACAAGTCATGGCAAATAGATGGGTTTCGGTACGCAAATTTCAACGTTTGTCTACTTATAAAAGAGTTATCTCCAAATTTAAATTGTTAAAATTTAAAGGAGTAAGGAAATACGTGAGTACATTGATTAGGAATAGTACGACAATACCTACGGCATATCCACATAATAACCTGCTGAGTTATTAAATATAAATTAAAACGTAGAGCTTAGCTTAGAGCTTAGAGTGTAGCGTGTAGAACTAAAGGCTGACGAAAGTTCAGATTTAAAACAAAAAAATCATTCTCAAATTGTTAGTCAAGTTAAGGCTTGTACAGTATACGTACGTAGTATTTAACACTCAATATATTTTTTACTTACATACACAAAAAGAAAAAAGAAATAATACACGAATCTGTGTGAAATCATATATATGACATATCATTCATTCATTTTCATCCATGAGATTTGAACTACTGAATTAATTAATCGTCAGTTTATCGAATTGGACGAGGAGAATATAAAAAAAGCACAAATTGCTTATTCGGCAGAATCCTTTCATGCAAAACAAAATTAGAAATTCGCAAAAAAATATTGACGAGTTGGCAAAAGAATTCTGAGCTCTAATTTTAAAGAAAAATGTCAAAGACAATTGCAAAACCAAAAATAGATTCCAGGAATTTCTCAGGATGATTTTCTTCAGTTTAATTCAAATCGGACATAACATATTTTTTAAAATGTACAAAGTGTAGAAAATCGGATATACAGATTTGGTGTCGCAGCCCAATATTATTTTAGCCACGAGGAAATGGAAATTGAGCATTTCATATCAGAATTGCCAAATATGGCAATGGCATCTACTCTGCTCCACGTGTAATTTTTCTCATCCTTCCTCCTACTCGTAGTGCAATGAGAATATTTGTTCAATATGAAATTTTGTTGAACAAACTCATAAAATCCTTTGAGCTCAGTCGGCTCGGGTGAAGTCAGGCTCAGGACTCAGGACGACTGAGTAAAATTCACCCAGTATTTATACTTGCGGATTTCATCATCTGTCAAAATTGGCAATGCAGATGAGGCTGAGCCAAAACGAAACGAAACGTATTGAAACAGGTTGAAATGAAATTTGCAATTCGTGTTTCACTTGAGTTAAACGATATGGATGGAACGAAGCGCGTGACCTTCCCCATCCCTATCCCTCAATTAAGAGTCAACATGACTATGAGTATTTCATTTTATTTGGCAAAATAGCTAAACGTTGAGTGGACGTTTTGGCCAGACCAATCCAATCCACTCTACCGTCTACTCGGGGAAAAAACTTTCAGTCTCAGTCTGTCAGACAGCCAGAGTTAATTGACTCCGTTTACCATTATATTTGCCATCAACTACCCTATAATTCCACTTGGAGTTGCGTTTAGGGTAATTACTCAGCACATTTCATTTAATAACAAAAGTTGTTATGCGTAAATGACGTCAGCTTTGCTCAAGCAATGCCTATGCATAGGACGACATGCTCAACTTACGTGTTTGTTCATTTCTCAAACTTTTTTTTTGTTCAGAATAATGAAAACCTTAGCATGACAGGACAGGCTAGAACTTGCAGATAATTTAGGCTTACGGGTAACAATGCGTTTAGTTTGCAAAATTATATAACACAATTTTTTGTCCGGGATTTGGGATTTCTTGCGGCTATAGCTAGAGGACGGCTAATGACATTTATTTTTAGATATTTTGGTTATTGTACATATTCTTTGGTTATGGTTGTAAATATCTGTAAATAAATTTTTATTCTTTAGAAACATACGGAAGTTCCTCCGACGCCTTTGCACACAAAACGAGTGCTGAAAGAAGAGGAAGAAACTTGGCCAGATGTCCAAGATGAAATGATGCGATCCTTGGCTACTATGAGGTAGGTGAATTATCCACCCATTTTATCTAACAGGCTCTCTAATTAAATAATTATTATTGCAGATACTAATTATATTTTATGACGTAGGGTTGACTATGATGCTGTTCAAATCAAAACTTTGGATAATACAAACAACGCCCTTTTGAATAAACGGCGGAAACAAAGAGAATAGATGAATAATCTGTCAGCTTCCACCCAAGATGAATCTTCAAATTGAAATTATCATCCTCCGTTTTTTAAAACTTAGTTTAGAATTATAGAAATTAGATTAGATTTTAGTTTGAAAACTAGAGGACAACACGAGCTACTGACTACTGCAGAATCTGTGCTTTTTTATATATAAATCTCAATAATCCTATGATGTTTGTAGGTGTAGTAGCAGTAGTGCGGACGAATGGACTTAAAAATTATTTTAGTTACATAATGCAAAATATAATAATTATAAGACTGGTGTAATTAACTGCCGAGCGAACGGACTAAATTACGAGACAATGCAAAAAATATCAAGGAACATGTGAAGCCCGGCTATGAGGAAACAGGGCAGGAAACTTTGTGAGATTAGTTTTGTAGAATTTTAAACACATTTTTAGACAAAGTACAGTAGAAGATAGGAAAATTAATTTGTCCTGTCTCATGTAGCCCAGTATTGTAAAAAAATAGCTAATGCTTTCATTGTTAATATTATTATGGTTGATTTTATTTTTAATTTTATTTGAATGCATTGAGATTTGTAGGCCAGGTCAAACTCACAAATAGCAAGTGACCTTCATTTTTCTTGTAGAGAATGAGCAAACATAATTTGAACTTTGACTTGACTTGGGAAAAACACATTTTTCCACGCTCTGCCTTAAACACACAACGAGCCGAAGACGTAATGAATAGATTTGATGAGTTTTATTAATTTTTGACTCGATCTGTCAATCTAATCTGTACTGTACACAAGAGACAAGGATGAGTTTAAGTGTGTAGAAATTAATATTACGAAATGTGGGATACAGGCAGACGTACGTACATGTACATTTCGTTTTTATTAGCAATTAAATTTCTTATCATCTATTTAACAACTTCCTGACGCCGGACAAGAGAATATTTTAAAAAATAACTATCAAAACATGGCAGCTTTGGTTCAAATCCAATTTAAGACAATCCTTCCATCACAACTAAAAATAAAAATAATATTAGCAGCAGGTGCGACATTTTTATTTATGGACAATCACATGATGTGATGATGCAAAAACCAGAAGGTGCTTTAGAAACAAATACTAAACTAAAATATTATGCAAAGCAAAATGCACAAATAATGTACTTAAATGCAAATCCAATGGATTTACTACCATAAAGGGTTAATTTGTATAGGGACTTTGGCAATTAGTGCCTTTAGAAATTAGATGGGCTAGTTTTATTTGTAAAGCAATACTAAAATATTTTTAAATAAATATACTGCAGGGGAATTTACTACTAAATAATCTCCTGGTGCTGTGTGGCATTTTGAAAGTGATTTAAGTCACTGAATCCCAAAAGAGAGAGTACAACTTGTTATTTATGAATGATCAAATGTAAAATGAACAAAAAATATCAATACTGTTATTAATAAAATGACATTGTTCTTATAATGAAATTTTCTTTTGCAATTTTGCATGTTTATTCTTCAATTCCTCCTTCATGACAAAATGGTAAATTATTAGACGTATTGGAAACATACACCATATTCATCGTTGTCTTTTCATTAGGTTCATTGCATTTTTTAATTAATTATTGAGTAACTAAAGTCAGCATATTCTTGAAAATGCAGAAACCTCGTCAATTAATTATAAGTAATAATACAAATGCTGTCAAGTCAAAAGCCAATGTTACAATTAATTAGTGTGAGCCCAGCAAACAGCACTAGGATCACATAAGACTTTTAGCCAAAGTACCACAAAAAAAAATCTTAAAATTGCATCGTATTCTGTTATATTAGTAATACTAGTTGAAACAAATTCATCAATTTATAGGAGCACGGTAGTACAAAAACTTAACGTAATTTTATCTCGTTCAGAAAAGAACAGAAACAAATTCTAGACGGCCTAACCCAAATCAAGAATTGTAAAATCCAATAACTAAGGAGTGAAGAGTTAAAAGAAATTCTTAGAAACATACGAATTCTCTGAAAACATTTATCGCAGGGATCTAAAGAAGTGGACTCTTTCCCAAAGTTTAAATGCAACAGGAAGTGTCCTAATTTTGATTTTCCTTACCGTAATTTTGACTTATTCTAAAAATAATTATTTGTTTATCAGATTTTAGCAAAGTGATTAAGTAAGTCATGTTATCATCACAAGCAGGTGAGGTCTGCATCATAAGCACTTATTTTCCATCTCTCGCACCTTGGACATGGCTTTTCGCTATTCATACATGAATTGTGATAAACAGCACCACAGGATGAGCACTAAAATTTATAAAATGAATATTAGACCCAAATTGTGAAGAAATGACTCCAGTTTAATTAAATTGGCTCTATACCTTGAAAATTCTATCCAAGTCAAAAGGAAATATGACCGTTTTATCACGACAAACTTCACACACGAATCCCTTTGGCAAGCAATGTTCACAAGACTTGATATGATTTTTTCCGAAAGCAACGAGTTTGGTCAGTGTGGCTGCGAGAGATTTGTCTGGGATTTTTAGGAGATCCTAAACAACAACACGAATTCAAAATAAATCTGAGCGAACCTTGCTTCAAAATTTAATTAATTTTGAATGTGTTCCTTCACTCACCGACAAACAATAGAGATGAATACTCTCATACAAATATTCCTTAGGCCAAATATCTTTTTTGAATTCTTCCAGCACGGGTTTTCTGCAAGTCTTGAGGTAAACTGCAATCGACTTCAACTTTATTCGAAGTCTCTGTAAAACAAATGGCGAACGATTATTTTTTAAAAAAAATGAAACTCGTACATGGTAATGTGAATCAACTGACCTCCACTTCAGCACACTCTTCAACATGATGATATAATTTGGGATTAATTTCTTGAATGTCTAAAATTGGTTGATCTTGAAGTTCAACCAAAAAATCCTTTGCCTCTTTACTCACAAAATATCGATTAAAATCCCAATTCAAAAGAATTCTAGACGGAATCACAAATTCATCATTTACATGACATCCAGCACAATAATAGTAACCCGTGAATCCGCACACTCTGTAAAAGAAAAGAGAAATTTTTTCAGAAACTATACAACTAGAATAAGAATAAAATTTATTAAGAATTCTTACCTCGCATCTCCATATATAATCATACCAATAGGACGTTCACATCTTCGGCACTTGTAATTTTGAGTATCTAAGCCAGTCTCTTTGGGAATTCGATGTGTATAAGCATCAATCGGAGGTAACTGCACAGAAAAAATTAGATGCTAATGTATACTGCATACAAAAATTATTAATTAACTTAAATTTTCTAAAAGCTCTAGCAGATAGGATTAGCAGGTCTTATGCTGCTGGCGGGGCTCAGTTTAATACGAGATTGCCGACACGTATGGAAAGAAATCAGATCTGGCACAAAATTAATGGAAAAATCAAATTGTGCAAAATCTGTGGACTTTCTCAGCTAGTTAGAAAAAAAGCCCCACAGAAAAAAATTCACTCTCATTTCATTATATTTTTTTACAAATGAGCCACCACTAACCATTTGAGAAAATTGTTCACTTCTGGAGACAATTTCAAAACCAAGGATATCAATGGGTGTGGAACAGCTCTGCAAGCAAAATTGGAAATTATTCATTTAACCCGTGGTCACCTTCTTACCTACCTCCATTTCGTCTCATTACTAAATGATCAATTATTCTCAAAACTAAACTAAAACTAAATCAGGATATGCTATGCTACGGGTTGACTTACACTCACGCTGCGGTTTTCCTCAAGACTGGAACCAAGGGCTGGATCAGAGGATGTTGTGGTGACATTCAGATTATTGTTGTGACCTCTCGTACTGCTGCCAAATGGACTAATGTCAAAAAAGCTGCCCCCTGTGAGTGGACTCCCCATGACTGGTTCGGGTCCTGGTGTATAATTATCAAATAAGGCCGCATAGCTCAATTCTTCTTCTGGAGTTGTGATTTGAGGTGAAGGTCCTTTAGCTTGGAGTCGATGAACGTCCATTTCAGGTTTAGTCAATGCGTGATGACTCCCATCAGTAGTAGTAGTTGATGTCAATAAAGGAGGATGATCTTCCATTTTTATTTTTGACATTGGATTAGCAACAGAAGGAATTGATTGCGGGGAAATCGGAAGGGGTGATGAATGTTTGACACTTGATGGTGGAGTTGAGCCAGTGGATGAAATGTCAATCCTTGGAAATGGAATTGGATAATGTACTGGTGTATAATTATCAAATAAGGCCGCATAGCTCAATTCTTCTTCTGGAGTTGTGATTTGAGGTGAAGGTCCTTTAGCTTGGAGTCGATGAACGTCCATTTCAGGTTTAATCAATGCGTGATGACTTCCATCAGTAGTAGTAGTTGATGCCAATAAAGGAGGATGATCTTCCATTTTTATTTTTGACATTGAATTAGCAACAGAAGGAATTGATTGTGGGGTAATCGGAAGGGGTGATGAATGTTTGACACTTGATGGTGGAGTTGAGCCAGTGGATGAAATGTCAATCCTTGGAAATGGAATTGGATAATGTTGATCTGAGGTTAGACCACTAGTTGAAATCGTTGCACTCACTGTGACCGTCACACTCGTTCCACCGACTAGATGTGGGATAGGTGAGTTTCCATCAGAATTCCTTCGACTTGAAGCAGCTGACCTTTGGGCTGAGGTCGAGCCAGTCGACCCCTTGGAAGACAAGATTACTCTCAAGGCCTCATCTTCCTCCAGTAAGGGAGTTCGAAATGAGTGTGTATTATTTTCCAAAGAAAAAAAAGATGGTTTAGGTGGAGTTCGTGCTTGATTATGAAGAGTTGGCAAGGCTTGCAAATCTTTATCATCCATATTTTCTGCAACATCAATCCCCTGTGTAATTGTGTCCGTTGGAGTCCAAAGCCCGACTAAACTCAGGGGCCCTGTATTCCATGTATTCAAAAGACTGGAATTGAAAGCCAATTGAAAATCATAGGATTCAATCCCATACAAATAACTTTTCATAATATCGCAACGCTCCGAATCTCTTAGAAATGCAGATGGCTTGTAATAGTCCCGAATTGTACTTTTATCTGTGAGCATGAGTTGGAGGTAACTGATGAGAAGACCATCATTGATAGCCACCCTTAGCCAAGCACGACATCTCCCAATGTCTGTATTGATTTGGGGAAGCTGTAGGATTTGAAGAATGACTTCTTGATGACAAAATACAAGAACAAATTCCCAAAATGAAGGTTCAGGCACTTGATTCTCCCTTGAAGTTAGGACTGAGGACATGGATTTAAGGAAACGATTTTTGAGCCCATGAATAAACATTGCTTCCAAAATCCAACAAAGGGAATTTGTAGATTCATCATTTTTAAGTGCACCACGTTCTGCCGAATATCTTAATTGTAATTCCTTGACACACTCAACGAGTGACTCTGTCAAGTTTGTCTTGACGATGCTCTCTCTATCCAAAACTCTTCTTAGCATCGACATTTTTTATTTTGTACGTTGTTGTTCTTGTTGTGTTCTAGTAGTAGCGGTATTATATTATTCAAACTTTTGTGTAAGGTTGAATGTTTTTTCTAATTCTTGAATGTATCTATCACATGATATTCCTTTTCGAATGATACGAAAAGAACCAACTTCTGAAACGTCAATTACAGTAGACCCAAGTCGAGCCGTTGCTTCGTCACCCAATTCCGCAGGATTAAGATTAGAATCTAGAATAGGGAGACGTCCAGCATCAAAAACAGAGTCAAGAGAAGGCCAAAGTTCTTTAAATTCTTCAGGGGCAAGGGTACTAGGGGCAGCAGAGGGGTTAGCACTCGTAAGAGCCACAGGGCCAGCAAAATGTGTTAGTAAACTGTCAATAAATGGAAAATCTGGATAACGAATCCCAATCAAGTTTGTTCCGGGATTCAAATTTGGGTTAAGGGCAGGGGTTCTCTCAAACACAAGGGTAAGGGGTCCAGGGAACAAATCACTCAGGACTTGAGGGCTCACTTGAATATTGGCCCATTTATAAAAGTCTACGGTACGATTCAAACAAATTGAAATGGGTTTCTGACAATCTCTTCCTTTGATTTCATAGAGACGTCGAATGGCATCATCATTTTGTGCATCAGCTGCTAAACCATAAATTGTATCCGTGGGAACAGCAATCACTCCACCCTTACGAAGGGTCTCTGCAGCAATTTTTCCAAGGGAATCTAATGTTTTAGAACTCACTTTGAAGACCTTGCCATCGCAAGAACTCTCTGATGACTTTGACTCATTCATGCCAACATTGTTCGCATCATTCGAATTTACAATTTTACCTTTTGTCACAGCTGCTGCAAATAAATTGGGATTTCTTCCTGCCACTGCACTCGAAAACTTTTTTACAAATAAATTACCAAGTCCTCTAAATCTCACCATTCCTAAACATCACAGTATTTGTCATTCCACTTCCACAAATTAATCAAATGTGTTCAACTTAGCTTAGCTACACACCAAACCAAACGGAAGAATTTAATCACGCCAATTCTTCTTGCACTTCTTATTAGCACATTCGTAGAAATTTGTCATTGGCTCATCAGCAGAGCGAGTTTGCATTTGATAGAAAAAGGCTTCAGTGTGACTACACTCTGGACAAACGACTTCAGTTCTTTGACGATGATCGTCGTTCTTTGAAGCATCAACGATATCAGAGTCTAGATCTTTGTTCTGAAAAGTTAAAAACAGGTGTTGGGTAGGTATATTTATGAAACGCAACTAAAATCTGATAAAGCATTAATTGTCAGGCAATTAAAATGAATATTTCTTACTCTAATAGTTTTTGTGTAGACGATTTTCTTAGTAATTGGTTCACTGTAAGGACAAGTTGCACAAGTCAGACTGTAAGTAGCTGAATCAGAATTATCATTCAAGACAATCAAATTGGAACAACGTGGACAAAACTTAAATCGGTTGAATTTGTGTCTTTCAGCAATGTCCATTCTACATATCCTTCTCCAATTCTTTTGTCCACCTGGGAGCAGGGGTATTCGAACTCGTTGTTTTGATGCTGATGATGCTGCTGCTGATACTGATATTTGCTTCTCCTCTGGTTTTTTGGCCGCTCTGAGTTTTTCTTGTTCAACTTTGCGTTTTTCTTTTTCAACTTTGAGTTTTTCTCTTTCAACTTTGAGTTTTTGTTCTTCAGCTCTGCGTTTTCTGTTTTGTTCTTTCCGTTTTTCCCGTTTAGCGAGCTAAACAAAAAACAAAGTATAAATCCACATTTAATTAGTCAAAATTAAAATGCTCTTTGAGTCAGAAATGGAGAAATGGACATTTTGCAAATAATATTAAAAAACTACACTAGCTAAACCAAACGACTTACTTTAATTGGTAACTTTACTTTAAGGATTCATGGGGAATGAGTCGTAGGAATCTACCCCCACAATTTAAGTTAACCTTCTGAGTCTTCTAAATCAGAATCTGATTATTTTTAAGTTCTTGTGTAACTTGTGGGAAGTAACCCATTTGGGAGCACGTGTTTCACTTTCCTCCCTGTCCTCCTGGTCTGGGTGTTGCGTGACCAATTCTCTGAGACTAAGTCTTGAGTAGTTCGGTGCAACCATACCCAAAATATCATCATCTTGTCTTTCCTTCTTCATCCGATTAAAATTAAATACTACTATGTATGACCAATTGACCTCAGCTTAGCAGATACTGACAGTCGAGTCAAGGGATTAGAGATTAAAAATGAATTGACATGACTTAATTAAAAATCTTTACCATATCTTCATCTAATTTTTAATTCATGTGAATAAGGTTCTACAAAACTCTGTCCACGTGTAATTAAATTAGACAGGAAATAAAATTTTGCATATCGATACTTCTTCAGAATTGAATGCAGGAAAAAAAAACGATTTGCCTAAATCGGGTAGCCGATTCCAGAAGTTTTAATACATCGCATGTACTAGTTGTTGACTAATGCTCATTGCTAATTTATCCATTAGCAATACAAATTTGCACAAGTAAAGAATATTCAAATCAATTATTCAACGTCATCTTAAATAATGACGACAAATTAAATAACTTGAGAATGAATGAAACCTTATTGATTGTTTAGAAATTTTCCCATGCCATGTATGCATATGATTCACGAATAAACACGAATGACATGATGACAGATTTTTAAAAGATGATCTTATCAATCATCTATTCCATTCCTAACACGTCTCGTCATACATTTGTTGTAAATGTTACACATAACACATTACATTAAACTAAGTTTTCGTTCCGTTGAATTGATTAGAGCCCTTAAAAGGTGCTCCTTGCTCTGCTCTACATTGAGAAAATGACCACAACGCAATTACCATGGCTTTGAGAGTCTGCAATGAAATTATCTTTTCTTCGACAAGAACAAGCACGTGTGTGGTGTTTAATCATATAAACAGATCAAAGGTCATAGCATTTAATGAGTCAGGACAGAAGGAGGAAAAATCCAGTAGTGACTCGACTTGACTTAAGTCTATACATTCAGCTCAAGGCAACAAAGGATAAAACTAAAGTCAGTCAAGTAAAAACTAGATATGAGGATTAGTTATTAATAACTACCACTCAACAATAATTCCGACTAAAAATAACATGTCTATTAATAAATTAATTGTGCAATTAGTACAGATGGTACTGGGTGGGTGATGATGGGGTAATTTATAATGTACTGGCGACTAGGCCCAAGTTTCTGAATTTCCGGACTTGATTCGGAAAATCCAAGAGTATGAATCAAACCAGACATACAGGGAAACCCCAAATACTTTTCCTGCAAAAAAAAATCCCGAAGTAAAATAGAATTCTAAACCTAATTCAGATGACAGAAGAAGATTCGTATATTCGCTTCTTGTGAACTGAATGAATATAGAATTTAACTACCATCCTTGAAATTTGATTAAGAACTGTGGGATTTAGAAAATAATATGTGAATGGGGCTCATTGGATTCCTTGCAGTCAAGGAAAATTCCTAAGGGCTTACTAATGAAATCCTTAGGAATTTCATACAATTTTCTCAAGTTCTCAAGAAATGCCTGATGTAATGTAACTTAAAATTTTCGTAGCTCGCTCTAGCAACCGGGCTTTGTTTCCATATTTTGTTTTAGTCGTGGTCATGCACCTAGAAACTGTATGCCTTGTCCTTGTAGTATACAATTTGCAAAAAAGCTTTTTTCAAGAAACTTCCAAGTAACTCATTTTCCTAAGAAATTTTGACTTCCGTCTTCCGACTTTGGGCACAAATATTCCCCTGACCTGCCTAACCCAGACAGACGCTGGCATAATAAAGAATTTTAGACTTTGTAGGAAACGAACCCAAGAATTGGCAAACTAGGTATGTATGCAAAAACTGTATCGTTTTAACCCCTAACTTTTTCGCAAAACATGGGATGTATGCTCAGAGCTTATTTTCTCCAGCGTGCAGCTCTCTGGATATTTTTAATCCATGAATGTTGTAGCTGGTTCCAAATATGAACAACACCCTCTGTCTTGCAAATATTGAGGCCGAGGCCTTTTGCCATTGCGTAGCCTAGCCCGCCGCTCCACAATCAGACCAAACTTTGAGATTTTCACATCTTTTATGCCCTATCTAGGATTTTCTATGCAGTAGTACTAAGAACAAGGAGCATCAAGCGATATAAAAACAACGTAACATAGTCCTTCCCTGTCATGTCATGGTTTCCTAAACCCTAAACCTCCAAAGAAGATAGATCACACAGAACTACAGATAATCTGTACACCTAGACATAGACCCCATATACATATTTATACGTCTTCCTCGGTGTCGGAGGAAAAAAATAATACCTCAAGGTAACAACGAGACTAACCATCAAAACAAAAGTCAGAGTTTTAAAACAAGTCAACTGTTATAAATATTTTCCTCTTAATTCCCCCGCCGTCCCTACCCTATCCTAGGTTATGTCCTCATTGTCCATCTCATTAAATTGATCTGATTTATTATTCAATCCAAATCACCTAAAATCCTAATTCCTGACCTGCCTACCTAACCTACAGACATATACGACGTCAAGGTGATATTGTTAATTAATATCAACAACTTGAACTCAACGCACAATTAACCTCAGGGAGGAATACGAAGAACGGGTTAAATCAAATCAATTTAAATTCAAAAATTAAATCACAGACTGCCTAAAACTGGAGGGAGGGTCTCGAGGAGGAGGGAAACCCATTTTGGGTCCCAACAAACCAAAGAAAAGCAGTGGTGAGTTTGTTTTGTTTAAAAATCAATCAAAATTATCATTTGCAAAAAGTGAAAATCGGCAATGCCATTTATCAAGTAGCAAGGCAAGAGTCGTGTCAAATGTCAAAAAATAATTTTCTCATAGCATAGTAGAAATTGAGAAAAACCAATAATCTAATTTTCATGTGACATGAGAGTGATAAAATGGAAACTAATAGACTAGAGCAATTCTTCCAAACTAGACATAACTGGTCCTGGTTCTCATTTGGTTTAATTTCATAAATGACTGATAAATCCTAATGTTTGACTAGCCATAATTTTTTCATTCTGTATTTGTGTCACATGAGAATGGATCGATAACTCATCTATTTGAGTAAAAACCTCAAAGTATAGAATGACATGCTCTACTACAGAGTATAATATATGAAAATGGACAAATCAAATATATCATCAGTTTGACCAGAACTCATATAAACTCCCAAAGACTAATTTCAGACTAGAATTTCAATTTTTCTGCATATTTGGGTGGGTGGGGATTTCAGGAAGAAACATTAGTACTACAAATAATTTCTTGTATAAAAATATCTTACCACATCTTGACGAGTTTTTTCGTAAGGAGTAAAGAATTCTGCAATTAATTCCGGTGTGAGCTCTTGTATATCTAATTTAACCAAATCGTCTTTATTTGTTTGATCAGTCATGGCCATTCGAGCGAAGAAGAGAAACAGGAAGGCACATCACATCAAGAAATNTGGCCATTCGAGCGAAGAAGAGAAACAGGAAGGCACATCACATCAAGAAATTGGCCAGTGGCAGCAATAAGGATCGCGGTTCTCCAAGGGGTCGGGATGTCAATCACAGTCGGTGAGTGATACTTGTTATTCATACAATTCAATACTAATATGAAATCATGGCGTCTTCGTTTCCAGGCCTAGAAAACGATTAAATTAGTTTTAGTCCGTTTTGTTTTCAAGTTATAGGAATGTAATTTTATACTGGGAATATATAGTATGAGTAGTTGCTTACCACCTGGGGAAAAAACCTTACAATTCGTTCTTTTGTCCACGTATAGATATCACGAGTATTTTCTTACAATGGGTTGTTCAAGCTCGACTGAAATCGGTCCTAGTCCTGGACCTTAAACGAGTATCAGACAGAATATTAGAAATGTTTCCGTTGCATTGCACCAACCAAATGCGAACTTCCCATACAGAAGAAAACTTGTCACGCTGTTTTATAAATGTCAGAGGTCACAGCTAAAGATTTCGAGAATCTCTAAAATAGGGTTTTTAATTTAAGCCTACGAGTAGTAGTAGTAGCCAGAGACCAATGCAACTATTAATTTAATATCAAAATGTACACAAAGAGCCCAAAGCAAACCCACGCTAACGCATCTGCGCACTCGCGAATGACGAATGTGGTTTTTAATTGTTACAATGAAATGTGCACGCGGACACGAAGTCCTTTGAGATAATAAAAGGAAGCGCAATGAAATAAATAACAGGTCAAAAATAAAGTACGTAATGTAGGAGGAGGGAAATGTCTTACCAATATTACCTTACCTGGAGCACTGACACTGACCCAGACATGGACAGTAGAACTGATTAAATATATTATATATATGGGCTGAAATACAATGGTAATAACGGGGACGGAATACAAGCAGTTGCAAATAAATTACCAAAGACTTCAAGTTCAGACGAGGCTGGTTGATCCACTCATTCAAGTGACCTTGACCTTGGCCTTGTTATTAGGTAAATTGTTCAGGAAAGTAAAAGAAAAGATCAAGTGCTTACCTTTTAGTATCAGTAACAGAAATGAGGGTTGAAAGTCGTTGAGTCCTAAAAAGAGGACTGATCAGCCGTTGGCCGTGGGTTGATTGCTACTGCAGTCTCCAGTGGATGTGTCTGAGGTCAAGGTCAGGTCATGTTAACGACAAACGACAGTGGCAGCAACAGGGACAGTTAAGAAAAATAGGATTTAAGTTCACAGGACAAGACATGAGAGCAATTCAAGGGCTGGAATGAATTCATAATTCCCCAAAAATCCAACCCGCAAAGGCTCCTACCCAAGCTTTTTAGCCGCCCATTTTTTTGGCATGTACTTTTACATGGTCCTTTTAACCACCCCTGCTTTTCTTTCTTTCTTTCTTTCCACAATCCAGAAAATCCCTCCAGCACCAATTTTGACTTGCCTGACTTTTAGCTGAACCCCTTTAAAATCCAAATAATTTAAATTTTTTACTATTTCAAATAAGAACAAATTCAACATTTTCAAAATGATAATTTTATTACTTTTCGCTTATCGTTGGGGGAGTTATTTTCAAGTATTTTTTCTGGAATTGACGAGTACTTTATTTGGATGGTAGATTAGCCTCCATGACCCTGACCTGTTACTAATTTAGGCTAGAGCAAAATGGGAAGGAGAAAGACATTACCAGACCGTAGTGACCCCCCTAGGCTTAAGAAAGCCTATAAACCTCTTTATGCTCCCCAATATCGAAGTCGTTATTCAAGATGGGAATATTGTCAGAGAATTGGGAAAAATATAAACTACAAGTGGTCAATACGTAGGCGACACAGTATCTTGTCAAGGTCAAGGTCCCTCGAACCTTATCGAAAAGGGTCAGATGAGTTTAATTAATCATTGGCTGGGATCCTGTTTCATTCATTAAATTATTTTTCCCATTGCGTTAAACAGGTTTACGTACTTAGAATGGAAAGTGAGGTGTCAAAAGGATATGTTCAAGCCTATTTTACCTATTTCGAATATTATTGAATATCTCCGTTCTGCTACAAGGAAACGGAAACATTCAGAATTGGAATATTCCATCTCAGATTCAGATGACAGCAGCTCAAGCTCTGGGTAATAAAAAATTTTAAGCCAAGCCATATGTCTGCCATAGAGTTAGAATTCTAAAACTTTGCAAAGTTTTTTAAGTGAAAACGACAAAAGAACGAATTGTGAGGAAAGGGTTAAGGCACCAAATTCCAAAAATTAACAGACAAAGGACTTTGTGTTTCTGTCTGACTTGGGTGATTAATTTGGTTTGGCAAAGTTTGGTTGTTGACTGTGTTTGCTTTGCATGCTTGAGTTAGTCAGTTAGCAGTTTGATCAAATATGAATCGGGTATCACTACGTGAAGCCTTCGAAAAACTGAGTTTTAATTCTGGTAGATCTGACCCTAGGACTTCATCCGTGACAAGTGAGGGATCCTCTGAAGATGAAGAAATATTGGGATCAGATGATGATGAGCAGGAAGACCCAAGAGACTACTGCAAAGGTATTTTTGTCTTGTCATCAGTCATGCTTTTGGACATTATTTAATTCAAACATATTCATGACAATTATTTCTGTATTTAGGTGGTTATCACCCAGTTCGAATCGGTGATCTCTTTAACGGTCGTTACCACGTCGTACGAAAATTAGGATGGGGGCATTTCTCAACAGTTTGGCTTTGCTGGGATCTTAGGTAAGTTTATTCATCTCAAATTCATTGTTGTTTTTTTAACATTTGTTTGTAACACGTAATTTTTTATTTTTACAGTGGAAAACGGTACGTGGCTTTGAAAGTAGTCAAAAGTGCCCCTCATTATACTGACACAGCCTTAGACGAAATCAAACTATTGAAATGCGTAAGTTCTCTGATAATCTTGATAAGATTTTCAAATGGGAAGATTTTTTAATTTCAGTTTGTCCAATAATTTTTATGCAGGTGCGTGAAACCGATCAAGCAGATCCAAATCGAGAGAAAACAGTTCAATTGCTTGACGATTTCAAAATCACTGGAGTAAACGGAACCCATGTTTGTATGGTCTTCGAAGTATTGGGAAATAATTTACTCAAATTAATCATTCGTTCAAATTATCAAGGAATTCCCATTCCTAATGTTAAAAATATTATGAGACAAGTAAGTCATTTTCATATTTTGCATGAAATGCATGAAACGAGTTGAAGTATTGATCAATTTGGAATAATTTTTTGGATAATTTAGGTCCTTGAAGCCCTTGACTATTTGCATACAAAGTGCCGGATTATTCATACAGATATAAAACCAGAAAACATCCTACTCTGTGTTGACGATGCCCACGTTCGCCATTTAGCCAAGGAAGCGACTAATTGGCAAAAAATGGGTGTTAAGTTACCTGGATCTGCTGGTAAGATTTAATAATGATTTTAATAATTAAATTACGTACACAGTTAACAGAACCAAATGGCAAAGAATACTGATTTAATATTTGCGGCTAATTACAGTGAGCACAGCCCCCAAGGAATTCCAATCCGGTAGCACGGGTTCTCAGAAAATGTCAAAAAGTAAGAAGAAGAAACTCAAGAAAAAGTTAAAGAAACAGGCCGAGTTGCTTGAGCAACAGATGAATCAGTTGAAGGAAGTGGATGAAAAGGAGTCTGGATCGCCTGGTAAGCTTTGCAGAAAATTCAACAAGTTTTTGTTCAATTTGGCAAAGTTACCCTTAAATATTGGTTCCGCATATAATTGGATGGATTTATTCTTTTTAGGTGAAACCTTGAGCGTTCCAGCAGCATCCTCATCGCAGGCTGAACCATACAGTGGACCTGATTCAGAAGATGATGCTGGGAGCGGAGGAGACGGAAATACAATGCAAGAACAAGAGCTTGAACCTCCAGCAGCCCCTTGGGATCCAAACAATCCAAGCGCGATAGATGATAGTTCCATTGAAGTCGTTGAGACAGGAGGAGAGGATTCTAAGAGCACGACGGACACTGTTTTTAACGGATCTGCTGATACGCAACCTGGTAAGATTCACGGCTCTGATTATTTAATTATTGTTTGTCACATGAAATAGATCGATGAAAAGTTTATTTACTTCTTTATTGACTGAATTTAGCTATTTCAGGTATTGGGACTGAGAATTTAAAAAGTCTGGCTGAAATGACCGAGGGGAAAGTGGAATCAACAAGGGTGAATGGTCATGATCACCAGATGACGACTTCCAAAAGCTCTTGTGAGCCAGATTTAGCGTCCGAAGCGAATGGTAAGAAATACACAAGAATCTAGTTGAATTAATTACTTCAACTCAAGGCACCGCACAACTTTTAATTATTTTTCTGAATTTTTTTAGAGCCTTCAAGCTCTCAAATGCGACGAACTACTTCATGCCCTGAACAGAAGCCGCCAGAACTTCCAGACCCAGTCAAGGAAGTTTGTGATATTAAGATAAAAATTGCTGATTTGGGAAATGCCTGTTGGGTTGTAAGTCAACAAATTTTGGAGACTTTCTGTTACTTGAGCATTTTAAATTTTCTATATTTGTGTTTTATCACTTTTATTTTCAGGACCATCACTTTACAGAGGATATTCAAACACGCCAGTATCGTTGTCTAGAGGTATTACTCGGTGCTGGATATGGGGCTCCTGCTGATATTTGGAGTACTGCTTGCATGGTAAGGAAATTATTAAAGGGAATATTAATTTCTTATGTAATTTCGCCTAGTCTAACGCTAAATTCTGTCGTATAGGCGTTTGAACTAGCAACCGGTGACTATTTATTTGAGCCGCATACCGGAGACGACTACTCCAGAGATGAGGACCATTTGGCCCATGTAATTGAACTCCTCGGTAACATCCCTCGCCACATTGCGTTCTCTGGAAAATATTCACGAGATTTTTTTAACCGTAAAGGTAAGTTTTAATAATTTTGAGGATTCAATTTTTGAATAGAAAATTAAAGTCGTATAAATAATTCGCAGGGGAACTGCGTCATATCTCAAAATTAAAACCCTGGCGATTATATGATGTTCTCTATGAAAAGTACGAGTGGAGTTCCAAGGATGCTCGGGAATTCTCGGACTTCCTAGTCCCCATGTTGGCCTTTGATCCATCGAAACGAGCTACAGCAGCTGATTGTCTCAAACAACCGTGGCTCAATTCCTAAGGGAATTAAATTAATATAAAGAGACCTTAGACATCGAGACTCCATATGCAAAAAAATACCTAACCAAATTCAAATTCCCATTTGTTTCATTAGTATAAAACTACCGTTTTACTTTCCTAGGCTAAGGCTTGTACGCAATTACAATAGAAACGTGTAACAAATCCTAATCCTTGTCGTCTTCGAACAAAAAACAAATAAGAATGAAATTTTGGCTGCTGGCTGCCACTTGAGAAATCATGCATGTACGAAAAAAGGATTTCTTTAGTGCGAGAGGCAGACAGATCCTATATTTGTCATAAGATGCACGATTTAGAATTTTAAATGGGAGAGTTTGTACATTGTACAACTTTGTCAAATACAAAGTCAACACTTAGTAATAATGAGGAACAATAATGGTCATGATTTACTTGCATCATGCACAGGAGGAATTGGTGTGTAGGTAAACATGGGACAAACATACAAAGAAATTTGTGGAAGGAATCATAGTTTTACCATGTGCTGTTTTAAATTTGTATTAATTAAGGACATTTTAAACGATTTCATTAATTTTATTGAGTTGGATCGGACGAACCGACGGTACGAACAGACTTGAGTGAAAAGTCTTACGCTGATTTTATTCCCCTTATATTTTCTGTGTTTGTAAACTTAAAAAACAATTCTTTTCATTCATGTTGAGACTAATTACTTCATTATTATTAGTTAAGGAAGGACTAAATATATATATTATGTTGTGTTGTGTATTTAAGTTACTTTAGCAGTGTTGTCATCCTAGGTTATTTTGGAGAGCGGGCCAAAAGCAAAAAAGAAAGGAGAGATATGTTCATTCTCTAAAATTAGCGAAATGGAAGGAAAGTTTTTTTAAAGAAAGCGTGACTTGTTGATCTGGATGAAATGCAACAATTGGTAAATTCAATCAAGGGCTAACTTTGGCACTTGAATTGTTAGAAAGACTTTGCGTATTAATGTATGTAATTAATTAGATTAACTTATTCTGAAGAGAAGCACAGCGACAAAGACAGCAAAAGTGATTTGTCTTTCCATGGAAAAAAAAGAAATATCTGATATTAAAACACTAACTACTCCTGTGACTTAAGTTAAAGCTAGGAATAAAAAGTGACAATTTTCAGTGGAATATTAATAAGAAATTATTATTTACAAATCTAAATAGTTTTTGCTATGAATTCCTTTACTGGGCTTTGCGGTCAGAAGCATGAACGGAGTGAAGTGCCTCCTAATGTTAATTTGATTAACAAATAACGGGACTTTTAAAATTCGCATAATTTTTGCGATATACGTGGCTGCTAGGAGCGAATCAGAATCAGCCAAGTCGCACTATGTATTGAGCATTAGGAATTCTGCCTTGGTGATTAGGCTATGCCTGTGGATTTGCCTTCATTCGCTAAACGAACGGAAGCCTGAACTAGTCGAGCCCAGGTCCCCCAGTAAGAAAACTTAATTTTATGACAATTTCTTAACTTTTATTGTTCGTTTCAACGTTTAACAATTTCCATGGCACCCAGTGAAGTGGAAGTACACGATACAAAGTTTTTAATTAATTGCATTTTGTGACTTTTTCCAGATTGGGATATTCTGTGGTCTCACAGCATTGGCTTACTTGTTCATTGAAATCTCTACACTTTGGACTACTTGCCGTAAGCAAAACAAAACTAAAATGGGGTGGCTAAGTAATAAAATAATTAGAATCTGAAGCATTTCTACTTTTAATTTGCAGCTTGTGGTCCTAGGTGTGCTGAGAACTTGATGTCCAAATAATTTGCTTTTGGATGTGCCAGTGCCACTGCGAATCAAATCAATTCACTCTATCGTTGGCCAATTAAGTCGTCAACGATTTTCTTAATATTTGGATCTATGGTCTACCATTCCCTCAAGATTTTCTTCACCCTCGTGCTGCTCAGATGGATTCCAATATGTGGATAATCATGAGGCAAGAGAAATGAAGAATGCAAGTCAGCATATTATTCTAGTCAAAACAATTTTATGGTTTTATGCTATGCTAATGAGAATGAAATTCTACTACGCAAATGTGTACGTAACTCAAATCTCAGCATTAAAAACAACCGTAGAATTCATACATTCATTTTCCACGTTGAAGTTTTTATTGTGCATATAAGAAAGAGAGTAGTTCCAAATAATTTTCAAGGCAGGAAGACATAAATTGCATTAATATATTTATTTAAAAACTAGTCAAAAAACCACAAGATCAATTGCATGTTGAAATTTAAATCGATTACAGTCATGTCATGTAAAAGTGTTAAATTCAATTAGAGTTAAAGTTTAAAGTTTTTTGTAATTATTTTCTTATTTTGTGACATTAATATTATTTTTGTTAACTCCAGGTTGCACTTATGCTTTCTCTGCACTGCTGCTGCTGCTTCTCTTCTGATATTTGTTAATTACTTCTTTGAGAGAAAAAGTGCATTTGGGGTAATGTTCACCACAATCCTTTGTTGTACTTTTCCCAAGGTTCACGGCTTCTCGATATTCTCTCAAGTATGTTTGAATGATCGTTGGCATTGGTAGTCCTTCAACCACGTCCAAAATCCTGTGAGAAATATACAAATATAATATTTTAAAAATTTACAATCACTCTACGACGCAGCGAGATTTCTGAACAAAACTTACGAGAAGGAGCTTGAAACTTTTCTGCCAGTTTCTCCAAACTCGGATTGTTTGTGGGATAATTCACAGAGAGCCTTTTTTTGACAGTCCAAAGTTTGGAAATCAAATTTGTCATAAGTTTCTTGGGCAAGACTAATCATGTAGAGAATGTGTGGCCAACTCCAACGTCCTCCAGCTCCAGTATCCAAAGACCTGAAAAATTTCAAATATAAATTACTCATACCTCTAGTCCTTATACAAAATATTCATCCGGATTTTTAAATAGTTAAAACAAATAACAAGTAACTGTATATATAACTATATAAATTACCTTGCAGAAGGTGAGTAGTATTGTTGAGCATTGTATCCAACTGCAGGGGTAGCTGGTGCATTGTAAGGATAAGCTGGTGGTTGATTGTAAACACCAACACCTCCGGGGTAATTGGATGCATAGTTCAATTCATACAGATAATAACCTCCGAATCCAACGAGTCCAACGAGAAGGACCGTCAGAATAGTTCCACCGATTGTAGTCATAGTATTTCCACCAAAAAATGCTTCCCATGATTGATCCACTGCTAAAACCCCACGTTCATCAGTTGATGTTTTCTTCTCAGTGGCTGTCACTTCTTTCTCCTTTGTTTTTTCAGTTTCAACTTTCGCTGGAGCTGCATCGGCAGCAGCCTTCTCTGTAGCTTTATCCTCAGCTGGTTTCCCCAAAGCCGTCCCCAGGAGCACAAAGGCCAACAAAATTATAAATCCAAACCGAAATTTAAACATTTTGGACAATTTATAAAAATGAAAAACTGGAACGGCGCAAGGATGGCTAACTTTGTCCAAAATCTCAAGTAGAAATGATTGGGGAGAATGAGACTAGGGTTATTTTATACCAAAAAATCTGAAGGGAAAAAACAAGGGAAAGATGGATTTTGAAAGGGTACCTGAAACGGATCTA
Source organism: Thalassaphorura encarpata (assembly GCA_009869925.1). Classification (NCBI taxonomy): domain Eukaryota; kingdom Metazoa; phylum Arthropoda; class Collembola; order Poduromorpha; family Onychiuridae; genus Thalassaphorura; species Thalassaphorura encarpata. Next base: position 35,333 of record WJEZ01000150.1, read on the forward strand.
GATGAAAAATAATAAATATCTGAGTCTGGGTCAACCCAAATAAATACCTTCGTTTTGGGCAGGGTATTCAATGAACACGTTTTAGTTACCTGACTGATTTGCCCTTGGCCTCCGGAACAAAGGAAACCGGAAGATGATAACAAAAGTGTACATAAGGCAAGGGGGCAAGACCCTTGGCCTTAGCCTTTAGCCGTAGCCCATGCCCAACAAGTGCAAGGTGAAGGATTTCAAAATAACAAAAATCTTAAGAGCCCACCTTGTTTCCCTTAGATTTGGATTTGAGATGTCCTTCAAAAATCCTGCATATTATCCCCATTGCATCATTCTTCATCGTCATCCGATTCTTGCACCATTGTGAGGAATTGTTGAACCGGAACAATGTTTTTTCAAATTCTACTCAAATATTCATCAAGGATCTACTATGCAAAAATTATACGCAGTACTACGTACAAATGTAGATTTGAATTTAAAATATTGACTAGGGCCCCCAAGTTTTTAGAAATGCCCAAACTTTCTCCTTTTTTACTGTAGGGACCGGGACCCGGGTTCGGCTGTTTGTTTCCTTGCTTTGTGAAAAAAAGGAAAGAATTGAACAAAACAGAGTGTCAAAAGTCAAACCTACCGCTATGACTATCACTACCTAGCCTAATAAACAATCTGACAAAAAAAATAAGAAGCAAAGTCAAGTCATGAATCATTATTTGTTTCTAAGTTTGGATCAAAGTCTTGTATTTATTGCGGATTTATTTTTTTGTGGTGAAAAACTTCAGTTTTGTCCTAGGCTGGTTGTTGGGATTAATGGATTAATTTGATCAAGTTTCTATGTGGCGTCATTATTTTTTTTATTGGATTTTGGGGAAAAAACGCATGGAGTACGTAGTGCGTAGAAATTAATGGGCTTTGGACTGGGTCGTTAGAAGATGAATTAGTAGGTGATTTTCTGGGTTGGGTTGAATGGAAAAAGAGACGGAGGAGAATATAAAAAAAATAAATGGAAAGAGTCTTGGATGCACTCAAGTTGAGTGGAAAGGAAAGTTACCCGGATTCGGGTAGTAGAAGAGATCGAGTCAAAGTCAAGGAGGGAAGTGGATTGGGTCCAAACGAGGAGAATTAGCACCATTAAGTTTCCCGTCCACACTTAATTAGGCTCAGATCAAAGTAATGTCCAGGGAGCGATGAAACGATTTAGCGTTAATTAAAAGTGTAGCCATCCAGTGGAGATGAATGGGTGACAGGGGAGTAGTTGGGACTCAGGCCTGGCTGAGATACCCGCTTTTCCTTTCCTCTACTACCCGGGTCTTTTTTTTTCAGCTCCTCCTTCTACTTCAGTACTTTGTCCAATCTGAACCAAGGAACGAAATGGAAATGGAAACACAAGGAAAGAACAAACGAACTCCAGCAGCCCTAGCTCCAAGAAGTTTGGATTCATGTATTCTTATCCGACTTCAACTCTCCCGACATACTTATTTACTTTTGAGTAATTTATGAGACATTCTGTCATGTTAGCCCTCATCAGTTCCTTCTTCCTTCCTCCTTAGCCACTCTCAAAAAAATACGTTCACGTTCAGTTCATTCCCCTTACTACCTTGCCTTCTACTATACAAAATTCTTTACATTTCGCCTAGGCTAGCCAAATTTTCACAAGGATTCATCTTTTTGCCAATGATGCCTGATTCAAAATTATACGACAGAATAAATACGTATTTATTAATATTAATGGCTAATCTTGTCCATGTATTCAAATATTTGATATTTTATTATTTTGTTTTTAGCTTCTCAGGTGAATTGAATTGATTTTAGAGCAGTAAGCAGTTGAATATATTTTGCTTACAAGTAAATAGAGAATGATGAAAATGGAGAATGGAATGATTTGGCTCGACTAGGCTATAGTGTGTGTTTCTTTTGCTCATGAATAAATGGATGTGCTTTGCCTTTGCATTACTTTGCTCTGCTTTTGCTATGGGTTGACTGACAAACACAAACGATAGGATCGGATCGGAACGGGTAGACTAGACTATGGGCTAGGCTATATAGACTAGGCTTTTAGTGAGATTGTATTGTGACAAAGATCAAAGAGGAGATGAGATTGAGATGGCCGAGGATGAGTATTAAAAGTAGAGTCTTGAGAAGGAAACAAAAGATTATCCTCAACTCTGGAGAAAAGAAAGTAGATGACAGCCAAGAGAAAACTTAACTTTCGTCAAGTGTCTTTGGAGATTAGCCCTAGCTTTCCACAATTCATCCAGGAAGGAAATTCTTAAGTGTTTTTGTAGTAGAAAAACTTCTTATTTCTACAAATGACTTTTTCTTCACACCCACTCATAATTTGAGATCATCACACTCTCAATGGGGCCAATCTGTGCAAAGGATCCTCCATTAGTAACCTCTTCATGAATGTTTTATATAGAAAATCGGTCAATTTAAAAATATTACTAAAAATACTCATAATATTTTGAATTATTATATACGCATTATGCAAACCAGGATTGAACCGGTTCGTTAAACTGAATCAAAATCCTAAGTGCAGAGTTATAAGGCTTGGCCATGGCCCTATATAAAATTCAATTTATTTAGCAAGTCGATTGTCTGGCTATCTTAGTATGTTTATAGAAGAATTGAGCTGAGTTAGTTTGGACTAAGAACGAAAGAAAGAAATGCTAAGAGGATGAGAAAGAGAAGCAAACAAGGAGATGTTGAGATCCTGGCTGAATCTTTTGGGTTGGCGTTATTGAGCTATTTGTTTGGAAATTGATAGAATGGAAGGGGATTGACGAGTCATGATTGGTTGTATTTGGCTAGTGATCCTGATCCCATTCCATTGCTGCTCAAGCGGTTTTCCTCTAATGGAATGTAGTTTGCCTTTGAGAACGCTCAACTCTCATCCTCATTTTCTTCCTTCAGATTTTTTCCAGTCCAAGAAATTCGGTTTGAGCAAATTGAGCTGGATGCGAGTTACCCGGATCGGTCCGTCGGTCGGTCGGTCGGTGGGTCTAAAGATTTCCCCGTCATTTCAATTCTCTTTTCTCTTCTACTTCTACCCGCCGCGCCGCCATCCATTCGATTGTCAGCTACAAGGCTCGTTACTCACAAACAACTTGTGAGGAAAGTTTACTCATAAATTTCACGCCAACGATTTAGAGCCAGTAGTAGTCGTCGACTTCTCTTTTCTTTTCCCTTGGAGAAACTTGGAAGGGGAAAAGACATTCGAGTCTTGCTCAATGGGCTAAAGTTAGTCAGATTTGGTCAAGTCATGAATATATTTTTCAAAGTTTGTTCCAAGATGGGGACCACTGAAGGAAAGTTCCTTCCTTCATTGAGAATTGATTGGAGGCTCATCATCCTTCAATTTGAAAAATCCCTTTGAGACTCACTACCCCTTAACTACTCAATTTGTTCCCTTTACACCCACCTCCAAATTGCGCATAAATCAGAGTCTAATGTGAATCACTTCTCTTCTTCTATCTCTCCCATTTTTCCATCCTTCCTTTGATTTCCAACCATTTGTATTCAATGAGCACAATGGCGGCCGTGATCTGATCTGATCTGATCATGGCAAAAGCAAGCAGAACCATCCTACCAAATTCTGCCATTCTTGTCAAGTAGTTGGTCAATGTATTTTGGTACTTTTTTGTTATTTTAATGGATTATGGCTTTCATTGATTATTTTTCACCAACGTAGCCAAGTCATTAGCGTAGTTATTAGAAAATCGGTCATATTTTTTACATTATTTTTACGCATCATCACATTTTCGTCGTCTCGTATCTAGAGCAGACTTGGCCAAAACATATGTACAGGACTGATTTTATTTGCTTCAAACAAGATCTTTCAAGCATTTGGCACTTATTCAGATCTGTCTGGTGTGAAATAAATCCTAATGGCAAATAAACAGATTATCCCATTTTCCCTGACCAAGGGAAAAATAATGTATTTTTTCAGTTCGACCGACTAGGCAGGCTGGTATGCCCAATGCCCAAATCCTGCAACTGTCGCTTTTTGAAATGCACAAGTTAAACGTTATCTTGAATTTAATTGGAAAAATCTGGCTGCCAAATTAACACAAACCATGTACAAAATTGTAGTTAGTTGGAATATTTTATTGAATCCTTAAGTTTAATACGTATGCGTACCATTACACAATATGCATTAGTCATCTTAAATTTATGCAGGAGGCCATGAGTTCCTTCTAATTAACACTTAATTTAGTCATGACTACAATAATTTCATTAACATTAATTCACATTGTCTTACTACCTACTAAGGAAAATTTAGAGCTGATATAAGGACATCATGTAGGCATGAATGTAAATAAAGTTTTTAATATGACTGAATTGACTTAATGAGATCTAAATAACAATTTGTTGATATTGATAATTACGTATAATTGTGTGGTGTTTACGTATAATACGGTATAGGCAATCAAATATTGACGAGATACATTAAAATGTACTTGTCATGTCATGTCAGTGTTGGGTTAAGCAAGATTCGTGTGTGAGTGAGGGTATAGTCATGATGATTTGTCAAAAAAGAATGAAACACGTGTTGGGTAAGCGTGAAGAATGTTTTGTGGTAAGTGATCGTGATTTGACAGGGTGAAAAATGTGAAACATGGATTTTCCTTCAAAATCCGAGTGAAAGTCTTTCCGTCCTAACACTCACTCTCATTCACTCAAGTTTTCTGTCTGTCTAGATACAAATGCCCTCCCTCAGGGGAAATCCTTATCTGATTTTAGGCTATGTCTTCAACACTTGAACTAAAAATCTACTTTTAATTTTTTCAGACTGCTTGTTCGTAAAATAACTTTTCACTAGATTTACTTTACGTGTGTAATTTGGTTTCCATCTAGATTTACAACTTTTTAAAACCGGGATAATTTTTTATAAGTTAGAATGAGAGGAAAGATTGACAAGACGGTCATTAAAAGCTTAAAGCTTAGCTTATGCCTATTAATTTAATAATTTCTAAAACATACGTACTTCTATTAGGGATGGAATTATGCAACGCCGCTGGAATGATGAAGGTAAATGGTTGGATTTGAATGTTCCAAAGTTTTCCCCTCTGGGGAAACTAAACTCCGCCCACTCGTCTCGTATGGATTTTCACTAAAAGGGAAAGCATCTTTGCCACGTCCATTGCTTCTTTTACTCGTTAGCAAATGCAAAGGATTTTCACTCGTAGCATTGACATCCGTGAAATGAGAATGGGAATTGTGTCTGATTGTCACACTTTGTTGTTGTGAGGGAGCAACGAGCGAGGAAATCCCATTGTTGTTATTTCCACAAGAGCCCTTTCCACCACTGCCTCCGGTTGAAACATCTTTTTCAAAATGTGGAGAATCCTTTCCCCCATGATGCTGTTGTTGTTGTCTTAAAGAATTATTTGACTTTTTATCCCCAACATGCCCATCGTCCTTGACCCTTGCTTCTTGTTGAGCTTTTTTACTTCGTTTCCATTTCATTCGTCGATTTTGAAACCAAATTTTGACCTGAATAATAAAATTAGAGTGTGAAGCAAGTTAAAATAATGATTAATACTAAGTTGGTGTACTGAATACGCTAATTGTGATTATGACTCACTTGAGTTTCTGTCAACATGAGAGAAGTAGCAACTTCGAAGCGTTTGGGTCTCGACAAATACTTGTTTTGTCTAAATTGTCGTTCCAATTCCAGCAGCTGTATGGGAAGTAAAAGCCGTTCGTGGTCGTCTTGTTTTCCCCAACAATGCAGCCGAGGGACCCCCTGGAATGTTGACAAATAACCTCCTATAAATTACTTTTATTCAACTCAAAACTTTTCACCTTTTCACCCGACCCTGCCTGCCTGGCAGGAAAAATCAACGACACAAAATTAAGCGGCTACGAACTGATCAGCTTATAAATATTCATTCGAACTGATGGCCATTTTTTTTATAAAAACGAGGAAAAATAAATATACAGTATAAGATTTAATAAAAACTTGATTTGTCTAGGGGTAAAATTGTTAAAAACAAGGGTGACGTGTTGATTTGGAATTGTATGAAAGCTAAAGCTGCTAATTTGTTGTGTAAGCTGGAGGTTTGAAAGCCTTTTGATGACAATCAGTCTTCCCCTTTCAACTAAGGAAGGAAAGAACGTCAAAGTCTTTTAATTACTCTTTTAATTCCTTCCCCTTTATGTAAATGAAACTAAAGAGAAGGATAAGGTAGTAGTAGTAGTAGGACTAGTCGTCATGAGAGTCATTAAGAGACACTCACTTTCATTTAATTCTTAAATTCATCCTGTCTATCCCTCTTGGGTTGTCTTTACTAATTTAATAAGGAAGAACGTGAGTTGGACAAATACAGCTAGGAAGGCGAACCCAAAACCCAAAGCCAAAAACTTGTAAGAGTCAGTCACTCAGTCAGTCAAACTCACATCTTTCTCCAATTACTGGCTCAATTAGCGCTTTTTGGTTGTTTGGTTTTCTCTCTTCTCTCTCCTATTTTGCCTCTTTTGGGCAGATTAAACGCTCAAAGGTTCATGGCTTAAGCTACGCTCACTCACTCACAGTCCATGTAATTAAAACTACTTCAGATTTATAATCTAATTATCTAGGCTCAAACTTTAAGTCTAGCCGAACCTACTCTTTTTTTTAGTTTTTTTATTTTGCAAAATTATATACTTCTTATAAGCAATATATACGCCTATAGGAATGAGATTAAATCTGATACATGATAATAGACCGAAGTAAATCCCGATCCGATCCCCACAACAGATTAAAATTCAATGTAATGTATTGCTCGTGCTTCTAATCCCAAAGTCGAGACAATATAAGGAAAATTGGGTAATAAAAAATCCGGATAGAATTGATTAACGTATAATCACGCCGTTTGAAGGAATTACTGCTCTAGCTCTAGCTCGAGCCAAGGAAATCCTAGTCTTCTAAGAAAGCCAATGAGAAAGACCCCCTGATTCTACTCCATACAACTCTGAGCCTGATTTGCAGAACCAAGAACCATTTGAAAACTATACATGTAATTATGAGCCCAGAGAAATGGGATCTGATTCTGATAATGGGAAAACCAAATGGATG